>DWGO01000261.1:0-13535 GCA_018247635.1 Eurytides dolicaon deicoon
AAAAAACACGAGTTTGGGAAGCACTGCAATAATTAGAAGTAAAAAAAAGATTGTTTTTGATAAAACCATGTAAATATTATGTTGTCTAATTTTGAATACAAAAGAAATCTTACATAAAAATAACTAACTAATAACTTAGTTAGCCTTAGTTAGCCGATTTTAGTTTACTTTTTACAATATCGCAGCACGAAACATTGGCCGCAAAGTTACAACCGGCTGCACCCCCGCGGCAAAAAAAAAACAACAACGCCAATTATTCAAACGTCAACCGTCGCTTGTCACTCGACGCAACGATGTACGTGCCTTCATTAGCGTCTCTAATGGGAATTCGAAAACGCGAACTGGTGAAAAAAAAAAAGAAAATAAAACAACAACAATATCGTATATTAAAAGAGAAGTAAACGAAACGAAACGAGCGCGGGGACAGACCCGCGGGACGTGGGTACAGTCGACGCCATATAAGTTGGAGGTTTGCATGTTACACGTATGTATGTATAAAACTATAGTTTACTCATTTTTGCTAAATATCGTATAATTTATCAATAATGTAGTATAAACTGAGTTGTTATGGAGATGGTCTATTGATTTCTAACCTAGCACATTGTAAGCGTTATTTCTGATACTTATGCGAGATTCAAATGTTCTTATAATATATTTTCATATAAAATCATGTTGTCAACATACTATTTTAAAAAATTAATGAAATAAATGTAACCACAAAAAGTTCTATTATAAATTGACATTTTCTGTTAAAGAAACAAAAAGAAAACTTTACGTTTATAAGAATAAAGAATTATTCATATCACAAAAATATACTGTCATACAATTTTTTATGAGATAAATTGACGAGACGCGCATAATGTGATAAGGGTAGAGTTCTAATGAGACACCTGCCCATAAGAACGCTGCACTTATCAGAAATAATAGTTGCTATAGTAATTGCTAGCGTACTGTTATTAAGCATAGAGATATATTGCTCTTCAAACTGCAACACTATTTAAATGGTACTAACTGCCATCCTTTATATTCAGGGGATGGCAGTTAGTAACATGAATATAAGGAAGTCAGACAGAATAAGCAACAGAACCATTAGAAAACACATGAAAATTGAAGATGTTACCATTAAAATAAAAAAACTGAAGTGGAAATGGACTGGACATATAATAAGAGGCATTGATAAATGGAATAAAAAGATAATATTTTGGTACCCAAGAAATTGGAAGAGAAAACAAGGTGTCACTGACTCGACAGAGTCGTTAAGTTAAGATTTAATGTAAATTTTGCGTCTGAATAAAGGCTATTATTATTATTATTTCGATCTTTAAAAAAATTTGACCCCCCTTGCTTACTTTCACCAGATACAAATAGCAATAGTCTTTATAAACGTTTCTTTACATTCTTGTAAAAACAAACACGTTAAAATTATCCCGCGAATCGAGGTCCATGTGAGAGGAAACGCAGGCGAAATGTAGTCATCAATAGTTGTTGTGGTAATAGTCGTCTAAAGGAGTCCTGTCCTATGAACAATGAGTGAAACTGTTAGAAAGTAAATAATCGACCGCTTAACGTCGACGCGTTGACAGCTAGAAAGCGTTCGAGAGACGGGAACTTCTACGAATTAAGCGACAATCTAAAATCGCTTTGAACGTTATTAAGTGTGAGTAACGAATGGACAACGAAGTCGGAAAATAAACGCGATGTTTTGAGTTTAAAACGAATTTTCGTTCTCTTACGTAGATGATTACATATATTACAAAAGTGATAATTTTCTATAGAAAACAGCTAATTAAGAGCGAGTTATTTCGTAATAATCGATTCATTGGTATTTAAAAAAGGTAACAGAAGGATGCAATATATGGGGCAAATTTAAACAATACGTGAGAAAAGATTAAATAAACCCTTGGCCTATTTACGTTATAGTTAACAGATCATCTAAATTAACTCACACGATGGACAGGTAAATATTAATTTAAATAATAACTGCTCCTCTAATTCGTGGAAATTTAGCACGGGTTCGGTGCCCGGTGCAACTTTACCGAGCCGCAGTCTAAAATATAAAACGTCGATTTAACTTAAAACATAAAAAAGACCGCTCATTAAGTTTCACTATTGTATATTGCACGAACATCGAAGACCGGTACTCGAACTTCACGGTAAGCATTCGTAAAAGACGAATCACATACCCTCTAGAAATTATTACTTAATAATAGAGAATCTCCCTCCCCCTACACGAGTGCGTCGTTTTTTGAGCCGGTCGCTCAATAGAACGGTGCGAGGCATATAATGCATGGGATTATCGCCTCGCGGCACAAAAGAAACGAGAAAACCGCTCAACAGAAGTTGCAATCAACAAAAAGAACTCCGCGGATGCACCAAGTGAGCGGTGCCGCTTAATGGTCTAGTTTGTAGAAGAAAAAAAAAATAACCCGGTCGGGCCCTGTGCTAAGGACCGACGAGCCCACGCTCGTCTCTTATGAGCCGTGACGACGTAATGTTTTTCTCAACACGTTTGATTAAGATTATCCAACTTATAAATATAATGAAATACCACCGTTGTTGAATTTATGTGTTAGTCAAATGTCGAATCCATACCTGAAACAAAGAAAGAAACAAATTAGTCAAGTAATAAAATGAAGAAAAAAAATACTGATTTCATAAACCTGTATAGATATGAGCGGTTCAACAGATTGTAGGTGATAAGGGTGCTTATTAACATCCAGAACATCTTTTGGCATTTGAGGAGTTTGTACACCGATTGATGACCCGTTTGGCGCAGTTGCTATGCGAAACATAACCGAAGAGAAACATATACGTCGTAATCCAAAGAATAACACTCACTTGTGATATAATTAGATATTATGTAATGGTATATGAATAAACCAGCATAGGGACTAGAACCAAGGCTTCATTTTTCTTAATGTGGGCATTAGATGAACAAAAAATATCGAATAAGGACTTAAACGATTAGAAAATACTCCTCACAATAAGTCAACCGAATAATCAACGGTATCAATTATCAAACTAAGCAAAGATGTGTAAAAAAGAATCATATTTAATCGATGTCTTAGAAATATAAACACACATACATCTTAGAGATATGTACGTACATCACGAATGAGAACGCGGGCGTGGCAGAAGGAAGCGAGACCTAAATGGTTCGCGCCGACACGCGAGATAAACGTTTCCGCCTAAACCCCACTCGACCCAATTCCGAATCGATAATCATATCTGATGGCCGATTAATCGGATGCCCGAGAAAGTGGGCTGGGCGTTATCCAGTCTCTGCGTGAACGCTGCGCGCATCGAGAGCATCGAACCACGTATACGACAATGAATCGTTTACATTTATAATTCAAACGAATTGGTTTAACGTCTTACTGTTCTCTTTTACTTATATAACAATATGAGTTCGTATTGTAATCTTCATAATCGTGTCTATCCAATGCCGAATTTATGCTTTCCTTAGTGATTTGATTTAAAATACTATAAAACCCAACATATTAAATGTTATTATATAAATATTATTTTATATAAATTACGTAACACTTTTCTAAGTGTAGTTTTTACAAACGAAAGACTTTATAGATTGGTTTGTTGTCAAGGTGCAGCGAAATTTGCGACAAAGCTCACCATTCGTATACTTCAGGGAAAAACTATCAAAGACATGTAAATTATGTATTTTAATTCGGAATGCTAGTTGTATGAGAGATTACGCACTGATACCCCCATGAAGTGTGAAGTGACAGTCGGTTACACAAACGCAGATCGATGACATTCATGATATATTGAGTAAAAGCAGAGACAAACTGAACCCAGAGTTAAAACAACTATTTGTGGCATGCTCAAACTTTTATCCCACATGGGGTTTTGGCATCACCATACAGCACGCAATAGTAGTACGGCAGGTGACTTTACTAATGAAATTACGATCTATTTAACATACGAGCAAATAACTGAATTTTCACTATATAATAAAAACGTGTAATAATACAACGTGACAAAATTTTAACAGTAAACAATTTTATTTTATAATGTCAAATATTCGAATAAATAAAAGAAAGCATCACGTTAATCAATATCGTGAAAAGTTTGGAACGTTAACAATAAAAAGACAATATTTTCAATAAATGTTAATTCAGTATAAATTATACAACTAGAGTAGTGATTATTGTGCGTTAGACGATTATTTTCGAGCATCAAATCGAACCCTCGACCTACTTGCCCCGGTCACTAGGCTACGCGGGCATCGAACAATGATAGCGTCACAACGACAATCATCAGCAAAACAACCGTATCTGTGACTTATGATCTGACTCACGAAACGGCGGCTGTCATGGCTGAATCAGCAGTCGTCAAGGAGTCATGTTACGCCGGTTCAAAGGGCACTTCCCGGTACACGATGCCCCAATCGGGCTATATCATGACTAGGAATACAACGTATTTATATGTATGTATGTATGTGAACGGGTAACTACAAGAACACATAATAAAAATGTACTTACAGTAGAACTAGTTTTAAAAACTTACAACGATTAAGAGATGAGAATAATGTGGTAAACACCACATTATTCTCATCTCTTAATCGTTGTAGTTTATAATACAGTTTAAATCGGGAAGCCTATATTGAATTTTTGGCAGTTCATTTAATAACTGGGGTAATGTTGTCGTTCCACGGGCCGCAGTAATTATTTGACATCCAATAGGTCTTTAATGCATTCAACAGCTTTTATTCCGAAAAGGAAGCTTTGAATATGTAAGCAAAAATTAAAAATATCTTCGACAAAATCTATACATTACGCACACGAGTACATATGTACGTGAAGAGAAAACTTTAGTCCACAGTTACAGCTTATTAGAAAAGTGTGTAACTTGCCACAACTAAATTGTATATTGTGCGGAGAACTTAAATTTTAGATACAACATTTGTCAAAAATAACTTAAATTGGATTAAGGGAAATATTTATTGCCTACTTTTGCACCGTCAATGTTAAATTATATGATTTTTTTCTTTATTTGTTTATTTCACAAAACTGACAACAGAAATAACGACACAAACAAACATGCACTGAGAAACAGATGTAACTGAAGTCTACTCGATGTGAAAACAACATGCAATATTATATATGAACAACAAACGCACACGAGCTTACAATCTAATAGAAAATTAATATAAGTTTACCATTAGACAAGATATTTATGAAATGATGAAATAATAAAGAGGTCTTTGATAAAAAAAAAGAACCTCCTATGGTCGGAAAGACTATTAGGCAATCGCTAGTTAATTATAAATTTTCTAACAAATGTAATAAAACGCCTAAGCAATTAAAGTAAACCATCCACTTCTAGTTCTATAATATCCAATCAGCGTTCGAAACTAATACACGCGTCGTTTCTGTATTCCCGCTTCGCTTGGCAACAACGCCGTGTGAAGTCAGCCGGAGGAGTCAGCACTTTCTTGAACTTTGTCCGTTTGGTCGTACGTGATCAGACTGAGCGGTGCCCGATGTTAATTAAAACAATTGTCGCAGTGTCCAGTTACTGCTTAGCTTCGCATGGCAGTTTACTGTGCGTCTATTAACTTTCTTCGTTAAAAGTATACGAGACAAAGAGAGAAATAACAATAAGTTCTCTGATTAGTTGTTATGTTTATTGCTCTCCATCGATTGAAAACAAAAAAGTTTCATAATTGTAAATCATTGAAACTTATCTAAAATTAACATTGTTCAGGCTAGCATCTTTAAGCTAGATTTATTTATGATCATCATAGTATCTTCGATATATGTTACTTAAAATTTTGTACTCGCCGAATAAACAACTGTCCAGTCAAAGGTCTTGGATAAAATATTAAGTGTTGCATAAACCACAAACGCAGACAATTACGGGCTATTAAGTGTTCAGTGTTGAGGCGCGATGGAATTTCAGAAGTGGGCGAGCATTCCCCAACACGCCTCGTTAGGATATAAAGTAGCGATAACATCACCGAGTAAACCCCGTAAGGAGCCCACGCGTAAACTTTATGGAAAATTCGAAACCGCCGCCTTATCAAATGCTTAAGATGCACAGAGCAAATTAATGTGCCATGGAAGCGACAGCTAGCCTCTAAAACTTATTCATTTTAGTACTGAACAAAATCATAAATCAAATTCAAAAAGGTAAGGAAACATAGATATCACTTAATTTTTATTTTAAAAATCCATAAATAGTTTTATTTTATAATGTCAAGTATTGTCTTATGCTCGTATTATTACTTTATCTTCAAAAAATCCAATTCAAAAAGGCGGAGACCCTTATAGACATCTTTTAAGGTTTTTATAGACCCTACCCTTTTAATTCTTTGTAATATGAGGCTGTAGTGGCAAACACTGGCTGCACTGACGATTCAAAAGTGCTTGAAAAACGTCTAATTGAATACTGTCCAGTTAAAGTTGTTTGTAAACAAAAAGTAAACTCATTTGCACGACCCTCTCCCATAAAAAATGTTCGTGTAAAAAAGGAACGAAACGACTTAAGAATATTTAAACAATTAAATTGCTTACGATTTTGGAAATATTTTTTTTATCATAACATTAATTATTGAGAAAAGCAAGCACGTGACACGCTTGTTCAAGATAGTACAGGGATATGTGTTTGGCATAGCACTGCGCTCTCCACCCAGAGACATAGGCAGTATAGCCAATAGGCTATTTGTAAACATTGGCCTATACACTAAATAATAATAACGCTTGACCATTACTACTTGGCAGCAGAATATCTAGCAATATGCAATCTGTACTTTTTTTATAAGATAAAGTGACGAGATGAGCAAGTCGTGCGCACAGTAAGTGTCAACACAATACCACAATAGCGTGCTTGGCTCTGTGCTGCGCTCGTCACCTCTCGGGGTGTCTCAACAAGGTCATAACATTCACACCTTCAAACTGGAACACAGTAGTGCTTACACACTACTCCTTGGCGGCAGAGTATCTGACAATGTAGTGGTACCGTCCCAGTCGGACTCTGCAAGATTTATCACATTTAGAAAATAGTGTTTTAAAATTAAAACTGTACGGTAATTGTAACGTGGCCTTATAGAGCGATGTATATGCACGTGTAGCGTATAATACATTTTGACAGTACAAAAGCATGCGAACAGAAAACTTTGGTAGGGGAGCCTTACGCAAGATCACCGACTACGAAACTATAACAAACATCTCTCGTACACGCTCTCAAGCTTTAAAACGTCCGAGAAGTGGGGCAAGTTGCGTGTTTGTTTTGAATGCAGGCACCAAACAAAGCCCGGCGGCACATTCAGAGCACTTGATGTCATCTTTGAAAAGAATTAAAAGAAGTGAAGTAACCGAGTGAGGCGGTTGATTTAATGTGTGTGATGTTCATGTTAAGATTACTGTAGAATGTTGTAAGTCGTAATAATTTGGGTAAAAGTGTAAGTATTTGTTTTACTAAGATGTTATTATTCATATTTTTCATGTATTCTATGAATAGTAGTAGTAGTATGCAACATATATAAAATAAGCATTGCAACAGAGATTGTGAATACTGTGGTTTCTATACAGTAATATATATTGATATAATATTGAAAGCAAATAGAATTTTCTGATTTATGATCCTAACGATCTGTTAAAGTTTTAATTGAAACTTAAAAAATATGTTAATCTCGCACTCGCGAGGCATTCAAGGTCGATTTCACTAAGCTTTAACTGTGTTTATGTGAAACGGCCTACGTGTAGGGGAAATACATTAGAGCACAAAACGTGACATTAGGGTTACCAGGAGGAAAGAATTCGTCTGACAAAAAAGACATTATGATTATATTATATTATATAAAGTCACCATATCAAATATATTCTTAAGTCGAAACAGTAAGAAAAAACTTACACGCCATAAGTACAACTCTATGTTATTGTATAATGATTTCTTCTACTTACGCGAATACTTGACATTATAAAATGAAACTATTTACTATCAGTCTGCCCTGTGACCATGAACGCTGTAAAGTGTTTTAAATTAGAAATAGAATTCGATAAAATCCGTAGTTTTATTCTATATGTCTGATTTTAAATTTCTAAAATTTAGGCGTTCCATATCATGTGTATGCAGCAGTCTGAAAAGTTAAGACAAGAAATTAAAACTTTGAGAGCATCGGCAGGAAATCTTAATATAAGCTCTGGTAACCCTACGTAGGCTATCACGCACACTCTCAATACATCGGCAATTGCGACCAGCACGCCCTCTAATAGAGGTATCCGTGTTTTCGTACCTTGCAATCTCCGATGGCACCGCTAATGTATCGCATCGATTACGATTCGTGGTAATTGCCTGCGTTTGCAACATACATATATTAAACGAAATAAATACCCCGTTTATACTATAAGGCTTTAAATAATTAAGAATTAAATGTCTTTTTTGTTGAAATGACAACTAATGCTGGATGGATATGTCATTTAATGGTCTTCATATCAATGGTTGACGGGTAATCGCTGGATGCAGGCGTCTTCTGACCGGATACTGTGGTAGGAAGCCTATGTTCAGCAGTGGACGTGTATTGGCTGAAATGATGATGATGATATCAATGGTACTCACAATCCGATGATCAAATCTTCCTTCAAAATTAATTTCAACGCGTTCCGAGAAACTGGCCATATACCTATTGTATAACTGATAATAATAATCAAGATTGATATGTTACAGTTTAGAAATAATTTATAACGGTATTATTTAAAACGCAATTAAAGCTAGATAAAAAAATGTAAATTCACGGACAATTAATGGTGAAACGGTCTTTGCTAGCATCAAAATTAAAACTCCATCATTTGTTTTGTCCAAAATTATATTACAACTCAACATCTTGTAGGATTATACTTTGCAAATATTATGAATTGGGTATGCCCCTTATCTTTTACATTATTTCGCCCTCTTCACATTCCTTACATTATTTTGCTTTATTACTAAGTCTTAATTGTATATAAAGGTTTTATTTCATTAAACGAACATGTCTACATACGTAGACTAAACAAATTCCATAGACCGAGCGTTATCGGGGAGGTGTCCTATGAGCCAGTGCGCTCTTGCGTCTCAAAACAAAACAAAAAAAAACAACCAGACAACGGGTTACATACCTAGTCGGAGGCGATTTGCGTACTAAATTATCAGTCTCGTATCAAGGGAATAAAATAAACTATCGCGAAGCGCAACGGGCTGTTGTAATTGCACCAGTTTATATTTAATCCGTTGTCGGTGAAAATAATACAAAAGAAAATACGTACGCCCTAAGGAACAAAATGAATGAACGCTCTTGTGATAGCATCAGCGTCAGCGTTCAATTAATTGATAGGGCAGAAACAGGTTGGGAGACGGGAAAATTGTTTTAATTGCCAGTGAATACGCCCGTAAACCATCGTGGTAGTGCAATGATAGTGTCAAATTAGCAGTAGCCGTGTATTAGTATTACGAAAGCCGTAAGTCTTTAGTTTATTTTCATTATCGACTGAACATTGCTGACCATCCCACCTGATGGAATTATTATAGCTCGACTGGAATCTTCAAGACGATTATTCTATGCAATGGAAAATTAATTGTTACGGTATGCGTTTTTTATAGCAGAGAAGATAATTTTTTTTATTAATTATAATTAAAATAATCGATTTCAACTTTCAATCGTATGTTGCTTGCATGCATATCTCATTATCGTGCCAAAGCCTTTGACTTAATTTTTATCGCACACACCTTACTAGTAACAGATCTGAAAGGGACATCTAATAATTCCTATATTTAAGGGGTATTCAATTAGTTATAAGCATGTGTAAGAAATTATTCGAGAAATAATATGAAATTTAAACTACTGACTTTTTAAATGAATTACCAGCTAAAAGTTATAACTGCGTATCTAAATGAATAAAATTGATTTCGATTACAATGATGCTACCATTAAAAAAGTTATTAATGTTGACCAGCAGGGGTCGACCTCTGAATCTAGAGACCCCCGCCCATTATGTTTTATTTCACCGGAAGGTATCTACAATGATAAGCGTTATTGACCTGATCGTTAAAATTGCCACAGGTGTGGCAGGTGGCAACACGTGGCCTGTGATAAAAAACCACACAAAAAATGTGGACACAGACAGGTTAAATTACTCGACTAGTTCGTAGTATTGAGGCGTAGTTATTTTTTTCTGCTTTGAAATTTAACGCCATATGTTTATTTTTTAAATACAATAAACTGTTTTGTGTTCAATAAAAATCTTTAAATCTTGATGAAGTGATTAATGACAGTATAAGATAAGCTTATTCATAACCTGCTAACCCAGATGAAGCAGATGTTAACGTGAAGTGCGGTCGGAAGACATTTCAAGAAATACTGAACTTATTTATTTTAAGCTAAAGTAGTTATGCAACTAAATTTAATCGACATCAGTCCTCGAGTTCTTAGGTAACATAATTACAGACATACACAGACAATAAACTGTACAATTTCATTATAGTATAGACATAAAAACATAATAAATAGTCGGACCTACAAAAATAGAGTTTTTATAAATCTTGGTCCTCCATAGCAGATAAATAGAAAAATTGAAAGGATGGAGAAAGAAACTACTACTGTGCTGCTCACATTGAAACGAGAATAGAACCGAGAAGTAAACACGTTTTCAACCGTTCGAGGCTTACGCGAATCAAACACGTTTTCCTCTGTTACAAGTTCCTTGCGCGGTGGCCTATCTGACATTTCCAAGCGCCGACAACAGGTCGGCAGTAGCCTTGTGCAACCGACAGCCGCGCCTTTTACAAGCCTTTATTCTAATGAGGGAGGCGAAGAGATGAATTATCGCACGGACCCCGCTTAGACTTGTACACTCCGCTTTATGCGGAACGCCGAGTTGTAATTATTGAACATTAGATGCGAGGTTAACAAGGAAACTGTTTGCATGAAGCTTAACAGTTGTTCCACGGTAAAGTAAAGGCATTTACAGCTTTAAGAACTGATAAGAAAAAGTATCAAATCAACGCGTATAGGAAGCCTTATGGTGACTAGATGAGAACTTAAGGCATAAAAATAATCGTTATAATTGTTTATTAATTTCCGTGTTTTAAATCATTGTATTTGTGTCAGTTGTATACATTCAATATAATAAATTTCAGTTTTTATGTCAAACCTACAGCTATATAACATCATTAGAATACGTGAGAATGATTTGGTCAAAATATTCGAAGTGGTAGGAGTGTTTTGCAGAGTTCATCCAAAAGCGCCGACATTGCCAGTTATTCCACAGCAGCAGTAACAATGAAGCATTATTATGTTACGGTTGTTACAAATGTTTTCACGAAAATTACTGAGACAGCACTCCACTTTAGAACTCCGACTGTGCGCATCGCAAATCTAAGCATAATATTAACTTGGTAGTACCCAACTTGTGGAAGCTAGCTTTTCTAGAAGTTAGATATCCCGACGAAGCTTTATATAGTCCCTACATTTTTCCATCAACGTCAAAGTCACTAAGTACTCTGCTGTTGTGATAAAATATGTCACTTATTGCCACTAGGAGAAGGCTTTGCTCGTCTCATTACACAATTACATTACAAAAGAAAAAAAGCAATAAACGAAAACTACAATATTTTTTTTTTATATATTACAACAACTTTAAATTAAACTGCCAATATCCGATAAAGCTTTTTAAAGTCTACAATCAAATAATCAAGCGCAAAAGCACCGTGCATACAATGACAAAAATTCCGGATAAGCCTTCGTAACTATTCAGATGAGCGCCAGAGACAAGGAAACTCAGTCGTCCAATAACAAGAAGGCGTATTCACAAGAACGACTGCCGATGGATGGATAAGGGCATGCGCGAGACCGGATACTTTAGGCGCCCGTGACACACGTGAGGTAAAAGCTCGCGATCAACGAACCAATGCGCGATCGGTCGGCGCGTCTGTTGTACGCTTATCGGGCGTCCCATCGGTGCTAGGCTAGTGTTGCCATAATTTCTTCGACGGGAGAACTATATAAAGGACACTAACGCAGGGAAAAACAGAAAAAAATATAAAGCAAAAATAAAATTGCCTTGCAAGGGAAATCCCACCGACCACCCAACCCGTAAATGAAGTCATCTACGACTTGGTCGAGGAAAATGTCTCATATGCAAATAGATAAAAAAATACTTTACAATATTACACTACGCTGGCTTTTATAAATAATTTGCTACATTAATATGTGACTCGTCCAATATCCGACCAGTAATCTTCCAAAAAAAATTTAAAACCTTATAATGTGTAAAAAACAAACATTGTCTACTGTACTCTCATCTGTCAACAACATCATGATCTCCATTGCCATCCCGAAAACACGACAACGGGGACTATCAAAAGCTGCCTGTATCAAAACTAAACCTTCGATGACAAGCGAACACGTGTACTAAAAGGCTTTAGTAAAAAATTTATATCATTCGTCTGTTAAAAATTGTACCATCTCAACATTTCCAAACAAAACATTGCTTACTATGCTTTCATTTGTTACCAACATCTCCATTGCCACCCCAAGACACGATGGCGGGATAAATCTGAAACCGCCTGTATATTGTGTGTGCAACTGCCAACACTAGACCCTAGGTGACGAGCGAACGAGTCGCATGATTAATCCGTCGCATCAGGTTTGCATGCAAGTGGCGGTAGTGACGGCGCGCGACACCAGAATCGCTATGCGGATCTCTTTACGCACATCTAGCACCTACGAGTATTGCTAACAAATCAAGAAGTATTTATATACAGAAACTTATCTGTTCATTACTGTTTCTTTAAATTTACTGTTTTATATAATTATAATTGCTGAAATAACAAAAAATGTATTCTTGTTTTAAATATTAAAAAAAAAAGCTTCTTAACGCAAGGAGTGATGTGTGACCTTTCATAAAATACTGTAAAGGATCTCAGATCTTCATCAAATCTAAAGGTGTTGTAGTAAATCTAAACATTAAAATTTCTCAACATGTTTTCATTATCAATAATTATCAGATATAAACTTAAGTGAATGTGTGGTTGGAATATTGCCGAAATGTCAATAACGATCTTAAAAATTTGTAGTAATATATGTTATATTTCCTTAAACGCGTAATAAATGCGTGAAAAGGATACGTCCAATGAGTGTACCTATGTAAATGTATTTAATCAATAACTGTTTGAAGTAAGTCTATAAGCCGCCGCTGTATTTATTGATACAGCTGTATTCATAGATCGGCCACGTGTTCAAAGTCACAGTCGTTGTCCTAGACATCATCAAAAAGAGTTACCTCCTTAACTTACGAATAACATACAAACACCAAGGTGACAATGCAAATGCTTTTACCGTGCTATCTTTACCACTAATGATGATTGTATATCCCGCTCACCATCAAGTGGGACGTTACTTCACTAGTTAGCGTTATACTAAGCAGTTAGCCTGTCAAAAATTTAAACCTAAGATTAAAAATATATTACTAAGCTGAGCATATTATTCTGTTCAAGAGTTCTTAGTTGATAAAGATGTGTGGAATTAGAATATATTGACC
>DWGO01000262.1:0-13521 GCA_018247635.1 Eurytides dolicaon deicoon
CCGTAAATAAAATAAAAATGGTAACGTCGTGTCAAAAAGTAAACTCTAGTTTCATAAAATAAAAAAAATATCGTTTCTGATACAATTTTCGATATCGGATCAAAATATATCAGCTAAAATATCGATATTTAACGAACTTAAAATATCGATACATGGATACTTTTTCAACAAACCTAGTATCTAACCCCGCGCTCCCACGCTCAATTTACTAATTTAAAAATACCGTTGTCTTAACTTTTCTTAATCATATGAAAATAATTTTAAATCAAGTAGTAATTATTTTATTTTCATATATTTTTCACTGTGCCCATGCTTCGAAAATGGTTGGACACCACTGATCTACACACTCCTCTTCCTTTCTCCCACCATTCCTCCAGCCTCTCTTTTTAACCACTTGAACTGCTATTTATTCTCGGTCAGCACTGCTCAGACACAATTTAATTTTTAGTTAAAAAAGGATGGATTGATATAGAAATTTTCAGTTTTGTTGCTCAAATAATTTATTATTATTAAAAATGATTTTTGTTTGACGCATTTATTTATATGAATGTTTATTATTATATATATAAGAATGTACTATACATATAAGAATGTAATTAGTGTGGGGAAAATCATGACGAGCTGGACTCGTCATTTCAGTTCAAGGAGTTAAGAAAACTGTGGTAACTAAAATAAGTTACTTTTCAAAAATAGTCAATACAACTGTCATCAGTTAAGTATAGTTTAAAATTCATTTAACTTGAAAAAGGTGTTAGATATTCAAATTTAAACTTATTATGAAAATACACCATCTAATATCTCTGGGTGATGAGCGCAGCACAGAGCCAATCACGCTCTGTGTGGTACTGTGTTGTTATGGGCAGACGTCACGCTTACCATCAGGCGTCTCGTCACTTTGTCGTAAAAAAAACCAGTTGGTAATAGAGTACTTAAAAAGATACATGAAACGATTGTGTTCATTGAAAACAAAAATTAAATAAAAATCGGCAGGGCTTCACACCGCTGATCCTCGCGGCGACGGCGGGCCACGAGAAGATCGTGGAGATTCTGTTGAACCACGGCGCGGACATCGAGGCGCAGTCGGAGCGCACCAAGGACACGCCGCTGTCGCTGGCCTGCAGCGGCGGCCGCTACGAGGTGGTGGAGCTGATGCTCAGCCGCGGCGCCAACAAGGAGCACCGTAACGTCTCCGACTACACGCCCCTCTCGCTTGCGGCCTCGGGCGGCTACGTCAACATCATCAGGCTGCTGTTGCACCACCAGGTCACGCCCTATTTAGACCCTTTGTTATGTTGCTTGAGTGCCTGACCTAAAAATCGCAGCGGTGTTAGGGGTTTTTCAATGAACGTGCGCTTATTAGATAGAGGGCGCTTACTAGCACTAGGATAATTATTGCACACGGGCACTACGTAGGCTAGAGGCGCCTCTGATAATCGTTACTTCACCTACAAAGTTCGCTTCGAGTAGTACCACTGAATTGCCAGTTATTCTATCGCCAAGGGGTCATGTGTAAGCACTACTATGTTCTAAAGTCATGTGTACAACTATCTCAACAAAGACATGTACATACCTAAAATTTCCTAAGTGGTAGGACTCTTGCAGAGTCCGTATGGTGTGGTACCATTGCAATGTTCCGGTTTGAAGGGCAGTGATTCCAGCGTAAACATTGGGCATAGGGAAAGCACATCTTAAATATTTTAAGTACAGTTTGTGTGGCACTGTGTTGTTCTGGGCAGTCGGGTCGCTTACCATCAGGCGCACGACTTGCTCGTCTCGTCTATTTTTAAGATTCACCTGATGGGTAAGGTGAATGAGGAGAGAACTCGAATCTCTCTAACTTTCAGCCACCTTCCAAGCTGAAGAAACAATGAAGAAAACAAAATATTTTCTAACCAATTGTACAAACCTTCATCAAGAACTGTCCACTCCACAGGCGGAGATAAACTCGCGCACCGGCTCCAAGCTTGGCATCTCGCCACTGATGTTGGCCGCCATGAACGGCCACACGGCCGCCGTGCGGCTGCTCCTCGACTGCGGCTCCGATATTAACGCCCAGATTGAAACCAACCGTAACACTGCGCTCACCCTCGCTTGCTTCCAAGGTAAGTTTTTTTTTAATGTAGTGACGAAACGAGCAAGTCGTTTTCCTGATGGTAACCGTCATGCCTGTATAACTATACAGTACGACACAGAGCGTGCTTAGCGCTGTGCTACGCTCGTTGGCCAGAGGTATATGATGGTCTCTTTGCCCTGTAATTACGCCCCGGCATCATTGCTCTTCGAACCGGAATACAGTGGTGCTAACACATTACTGTTTGGCGGCAGAATATCTGGCGATGCAGTGGTACCGCCCTAGTCGGACTCTGCAAGAGTCCTACCACTTACAAAAAGTAACTCTTTTGACTGTCTAATCGATTCCCTTTGATCTCCTAAAGTAGTATATCAACATCGAATATATCCCATGATGATTCGTAAAGCCATTGATATAAAGATACATTATAATTTCAATAGAGAAGATATTGGATGTTGCCACCACCTGCCTATAATTAATACAATTAAATCGAAGCATACCAATACTACAAGACTTCGAGAAATATAATTATAACTATTATTAAACTATTCTGCATCAATCAAACCAAAATGAATTATTAAAAGTTTTGAGGATAAGTTATACCCTGTAATTTCGCTGGCGTCATTGCCCTTCATACTGGAACATAGTAGTTGTTACACACTAGTGCTTGGCGGCAGAATATCTGCAGTGGTACCGCCCCAGTCGGCACTTAATAAATTGGATTTGTTGCTGTAACCCGTTTATATTACAGGGCGGCACGAGGTAGTGAGCTTGTTGCTAGACCGCAAGGCGAACGTGGAGCACCGCGCCAAGACCGGCCTGACTCCGCTCATGGAGGCAGCAAGTGGCGGCTATGTTGAAGTCGGTCGAGTGCTGTTGGATAAGGGCGCCGACGTCAACGCCCCACCCGTACCCTCCTCCCGCGATACAGCGCTTACCATTGCCGCGGACAAGGGACACACCAAGTTCGTCGAGCTGCTGCTACAGAGGTATTATTATCTCGTACTGTTATTCTTTACGCACGGCGATTTTCAATAACCTATCTGTCTGTAGATTTGGCTACTAGCCAGATATTTTGTATCGATCTAATGTCAAAATTTTATCTTTAGTAACCAAATCTACCGGTAGATAGGTTATTGAAAATCGCCGGTATTGTAACTTTAGGTAGACTAAAATATTTCTGTATGCTTAACTCTCACCGCTTAGTCTATTGATGTCAACAATAAAGTCGAGTCTCGAACCGATCATCGTGTCGGTTGATTTAATTAATACACTTCAGTTTATTTTTATGATAACGATCGGACGCCTCTGTGTTAGGGCAAGTAACCGCTTACACTTATTATTTTATTTTACGGTGTCAAGGCGTATTGTCACTGTACGCCTTTGTATTGTGTGGTTGGATAACTGACAATAGTGTGGTTCTTCCCGAAGTGGACTGCAAAAAACATCAAGTCTTTTTTCGATTTGACGGAACTGAGCGAATTGAACGCATCTTGGTAAGCGAATGTATATGAGTATATACATGTGGTAGCTATGCTTATAATACAATAGATAGATAGAGATATAAGATGTTGATCTATATCTTTTATTAATTTGCAAAGAAATTGCTGGACATCTTTAAAGAAAGGAGATACTTAATGGGAAAGACATTATAATACAGAAATATCTTTAAACTGTAGTAAGATCCAAGCATATGGTTGAGTTTTAGCATGAATTGGTTTCTAAACTTATCCTGAGTAAGACCACAGACTTTAGATATACCGGCGTGTCTTGTCGTAGAAATGTTTGTTTCTTATTACGTTTACATGTGAGATGTAACAGCGTACCAGAAACTTCGGAATTGTTTGGATCCGCCCATGCGGTAAATAGGTTGTAAAAATAAAATGTGTAACAGGTATTCGTTGATAACACAAAAAATATTGAACTTTTGTACATCATATTATATAATGGAAATAATCAAAATTATGTGTTTACAACACAGGCGAGCGGCAGTGGAAGTAAAGAACAAGAAAGGAAACTCCCCACTTTGGCTGGCTGCTAATGGAGGGCATCTCGCCGTAGTCGAAATGCTCTACGCGGCCGGCGCGGACATCGATTCCCAAGACAATAGAAAGGTTATTATCATAATGTCATAACAACTTTCAACAGATTAACAAATAAATAATATTTTTTTTTACAATATAAGGTGACGAGACGAATATGTCATGCGCCTGATGGTAAGTGTCACGAGTGCCCATAACAACACAGTACCACGCAGAGCGTGGTTGACTCACATGCTTGGAGCATGCTCCGCTCGTCACTTAGATATATAAGATGATTTATTTCTTAGCTCAGTAATAACGCTGGCATCATTGCCGTTCAAAAGTGTGCTTGCAACATGCTCTGCAAAGTATACTAAGCTTGCGGAAGAGTTAGTTCACTTGAAAATCTTTTCACTTGTAGAAGGTTAATCATCATTAGATTTGTAATTTAATTGAACTGTGTTTAATTAACTTTTCATTGTTACAATAGTTTTGTTAAACAATATTTTATAAAATTGTAAAGGAAAGATTATATTGAAAGTCAGGATGTATTAAAATTAAATATTTAAATATACTTACATGCATTCTAAAGTTTATTCATTTATTTAAAGTGTATACTAATATATTTAATCTTGAACTACAAATACAATAAAAGTCTCAATTTAATAATAATGTGCAGGTCTCGTGCCTGATGGCCGCCTTCCGTAAGGGCCACACTAAAGTGGTCAAATGGATGGTTGGTGTCGTGACGCAGTTCCCCTCCGATCAGGAAATGACCAGGTGACGATAATGCATTTATTATTATTATTACTTAGCATATTTTGTCTCATCTAACTCCTAAATGGATTATAAAACCGCGAAGGTTAGTTTTATTAGTAATCCAAATAGATATTATGTAACAGGTGGCTCTGTGTAGCTTACGACGATAAAATTTTAAAGTACATTTTGTAAAATTTAAATATATGACAAAGGGTTTGCAATTAAAATATTTTCGGTAAGCTTTAAACACGATAATTCCTATTTCACCCAGACTCATTAGAAAAGTATTACAACTCTTCAATTTCTTAAGAAAAACTTTGTATTTAATATTAAACAATTAGAATCGGATTTATAGTCTTGAACATTTTTTGTTACATATAAAGAACAAAATCTTTCTATGTTCTTCAAAATCATTCTAGTGTCCTATGAATAGTTTTAAAAATGATTACGTCGTTTAAACATAAAACCTATGAAAATATTATGTTGAACACGCCCGCTGGGTCGTGAGGTCACAGTGACCTATGTGAAACAAGTTTTATAATGGTATATTTATCGCTTTTTTCCTTTAACAATTCCCTTAGTTATACTCTTCGCACCAGAGGAAAAATTTACATTGTTTTAAATTGGTATCAAAAAATCTATTTTGCTAGTAGTGCGCTTCGCATTGCTGTACCACGGCACCAACGCGCGTGGTCCGACGGGGATTTCCTTCTAAAATCGCATGGCACTCTACGTGTTACGGAAAAGGGTGCCGTTATATAATATGATGATTTCTTCTATTTATGCGAATACTTGACATTATAAAATAAAACTATTTACGGATATTATCGCGTTTATTTTAATTTTTTTTTAACAAGCATACCACCACTGCAACTTATAAAGATACAGTTAGTTCTTTCTGCATAGATCGGACCATATATTAATAATTGAGAAGTAGGTAACCGTGATTGACATTGACAGTTGGATATCTAACACCTTGAGTCCGGCCCGTGACCATGAACGTTGTAAAGTTTTTGAAACGTCGAGAAATTAAAAATTAAAATAAACCCGATAAAATCGGTAGTTTTATTTTATAACGTTATATAATATTTTGTGTGGCTGTGGCGGCAGGTACATCTGCACGATCTCGGACAAGGAGGTGCTGGAGAAGTGCCAGGAGTGCGTGCGCGCGATCCGAGCGGCTAAGGAGACTCAGGCGGCGCGCGCCAACCAGAACGCCACCATACTGCTCGAAGAGCTGGACGCAGAGCGATGCCGCGAGGAGAGCCGCCGTCAAGCAGCCGCTAGGCGCCGCGAGCGCAAAAAGAAGAAGAAGATGGAAAAGAAGGTACTAACTTTTTACTCCACTCGTCTCGTTCACTCCATTCAACTCATAAGGTGTATATGTGACACTCCGAGATAGATAAAACCGAGATTGCTCTATTGCTCTATTTACAATTATATGTCCGTGTTTAGGAGGAAAGGCGAAAGCTCCAAGCAGAAAACGACAAGAACTCTCTTTACTGCGAGAAAACACTCGGCGAATGTTCGGAGGGTGGGGAGCCAGACGATGAGCCAGCTGCAAAGGAGGAAGGCGACTCTGGCATTGATGCCAACTCTCAGGTATTTTGCAATTTATCACGAGAATTTATTAAACAAAAAAGAAAGAAACAATATATGTCCTGGACACAGGTCTCCTCTGTACAGAGGGTACAAGAACACTGAGCTGCCATAACTAATAATGTGGATTTATCCCTTATAATTTAAACTAAAACTCCTGGATGGTCATAAAAATGGTTGTCTACTTATTTGGACTATCGCCAATTTTAAAAATAATCTGTAAGGACTAAAATGTAGAAAATGTTTTTAAAATTTTATAAAGTCATAAATAATATTCATTTTTACGTGAAAGAAAGCCTTTTCGCCTGTTAATGTTTCGACTAACGTTCAGGGATCGTGTTCGTCGTCGGACGTGAAGGCTCCACCGGCGCAGAGCGCCAAAAGCAAGAAGAAGAAGAAGGACGACAAGAGCACGCCAGCGCCGGCCACTGCCCAACCCAAGAAACAACCTGATAAAGTGAGTGTGCAGATATAATCTCTTTCCTTGCTCCATTTGACCCTTGTCTTTTGACTGCCAATCGCTGCAAATGCTCGTCCTTCCACCTCTGCCTGGGTCGGCCTCGCTGCCGTTGAATCCTCCTTGGAACCCAGTTAGTAGTGGCTTTCGCCCATAACTCGTCGACCAGAGTCCGACTGGGGCGGAACCACTGCATTGCCAGTTATTCTGCTGCCAAGCAGTAGTGTGTAAGCACTACTGTGTTCCAGTTTGAAGGGCAATGATGCCAGCGTAATCACAGGCTATAAACATAGACCATCTGTTTGAGCGCAGCACAGAGCCAAGCATGCTCGTTTACCTTTAGGCGCACGAGTTGCTCGTCTCGTGAATTTATCTCGTAAACAAAAATAATGCTTTTCCATTAATGGCTTCCAACGTAGGTAAAATAACATATTTTTATATTTAATGGTTCATTGCAGCCTTTGAATTACTTTAATGACTTTCAACATACGTAAAATAAAATATTTATGTTTAAAATACTTGTTAGTTCCTATAAGATTATGCTCGGTTATATTCCAGGCCAAAGTAAAGTTAGAAACGAAAGCAGAGAAAGAGAACGTTGCTAAGGCGGAAAAGAAGCTAGAGAAAGAGAACGTGGCGCCAAGCTCGCCTCCCGCCACGCCCGCCAAGCCGCCCCCTCCCGATCGACGTCCCGACCGCAAGGAGAAGTACGCACATACATGCATTTTATAATTGGTAGTACTCTTGCAGAGTCCGATTAGGGCGGTACCACTGCACTGCTAGTTATCCTGCCGCCAAGCAGTAGTGTGTAAGCACTACCGTGTTCCGGTTTAATGGGCACCGATGCCAGCGAAATTACAGGGCAAAGATATAGACCATCATAATATCTCCCGATGACGAACGCAGTACCAGAACCAAGCACGCTCTGTGTTGAACTGCTTTGTTATGGGCAGGCGTGACGCTTATCATCAGGCGTACGACTTGCTTGTCTCATAATTTTATTTTGTATAAAAAGAACACGTCACTTAAAAAAAAAACATTGTCAATTTTTACAATATATGAAACTATGTATTAACATTCAAATGAGTTATTTTACGTTTAATGGTTAAGTTCTATGGTATTTAAAAAAAACTTTTAAATGGCTATTATGTGTTTAATGCTCGTCACCCGGAGATATAAGATGATCAATCTCTTTGCAACATAAATAGATTGTTTAACATATGAGCTTCATATACATAAATCGTTTCTCTTAGCCTTAATATATAATGAAATATATTAAAAAAAATAGAAAACTATAATATTACCGTTCAAATTACGCTCTTTTGTAAATATATTACCGAGGTTGGTATTCTTATGCAAACAATGCTATTAAATTTGAATTAACACAAGGTGCACACGCAATATTTTTCCAGCTAGTTCTAGTGTTGTTACATTGCATGTGTTTTATTGTATATTTTGTGCTTATTTCCATGTAGAGTTGTAACCCCTTAAATTTATTTATCAGTGGTTTTCATTTCATAATAATGGCGCCGCCGGGTCCTGGTCCGCGTTGTATTATAATTATTACAATTTGGTATCTAACCTAAAAATATCTAAATACTCTGTTAATTCATAATTGACTAGTACCTGAGCCCTATACCTGATGACCAGCAGGGCAGTATTAGATGGTAAACGCGCTGGCTCAATGAAAACCTTTGCAATGTTGCCTTGAAGATATTCACATTATATGGTCACAATAATGACATAATATCTATATCTAACTTCTATACCGTCCGGTTGATGGCCATGAAAATACCAAATGCGTATATATTTTAAGGAAGCATGCACACAGGAAGGACAACGTTTGTCAGGTTCTGAGAGTTGGCTATAAAATTTCTTATCTTGAACATTAATATTCAATACAATATGAAGAAAAAAAGATCCGTACGTAAATCTGCGCACATGTTTTTTTAAAGTGGAATGATGGAAATCCTATGAATATATCCATATATGTCAAGTTACATTTTTAAAATTATTCCTCTATGGGTCTATTGTGCATTTTCAAAATGCTTAATTGTTCAAGAGATTTCTTGGAGACAATTCTTCTCCATTCAAGAGGTGCAAACCCTCTGCTAAACATTGACGTGAGAATTGACGTTGTTGCAGAAAACCAGAGGAGGATAGCCCTAAGGGTATTACAGTACAGGGCGTTAGCAAATTCGCCGGTAGCTCTAGAAAGAGCCAAGTGTTCGAATCCACGAGACACAACGTGGAGAAAGACGACATTGACGCCGCAGACAAAATGAGAAAGGCGTACACCAACCATCAGTAAGTCGGCGGACGTATCAAGTTAGGAACAAGAATCAGTGTCAGCGTTGCGAAGTGTGTAGAGTTCGAACCCACCTCGAACGAGGCAGATAGGCAAAGAGGCTGATAGGATAGGAAATTTGTAAATTGTCCTCTAGAGATTATGTTAACTTATTTTTTTCTTTTCACAATTTAATTTTAATAGTTGCATGCTATGTGTATTTATCATTTTAACGCAATTATTTATTGCATGCTTACCGCATACCGTTGACATTGATTGTTGTTTTTGTTCTATTTATTTTTTTGTTTTTATGTATATAATTTGGATGTACATACATACATATGTTATATGAATTAAATATTTATTATTAATAATAATGACTATATAAATGTGCTGTTTGATATAAAAAACGTTTTTGATTTGTAGATGGGAGACGGACGGAAAAAGCACCTCTCCGAAAGGCGGCTGCGTTGGGGGACGCCGAGAGGAGGGCTGGAAGGAGGTCGTGCGCAAGTCCAGTGTGCAAACCCTCTCGACTGTAGAGCCTGGGTATGTGCAGATAGACATAAAACTTCTCAGCTAAATCGAGAACTAACAGAGTATCTTTTCTAGTGATTTATAAGTAGCATTATATGATAACTCTACCTTGCTTACTAGTCGCTCTTAAGTCTAGATAATGGCTTTTTATGATTTAATACACAAAACAAACATAAGACCTAACCACACCATAAATCTGTTAAATTAAATCAGTGTTTCATAAGTCTATAAGATTGGAAATTGATAAATACTCAACAAGATGAAATTGAAATAGGTTTGTAAACATATTTTCAAGAAAAGAACTACCAGAAAAGAAGTAATATTGTTCATTTTGAACATTTCACTTGATATATAACCTGAAGTGAAATCAGGGCTTTGACCAGTTTGTTGCTAACTAAATAAATAGTATCAAAAAAGTGTATTTTGTAAAGTGGTAGGACCCATGCAGATCCCGACAGACATTCTGCCGCCAAGCAGTAGTGTGTAAGCACTACTGTGTTCTGCTTTGAAAGGCAATGATGCCAGAGAAATGACAGGGCAAAAAGATAGACCATCTGATATCACTGATGAGCGCAGTGCAGAGCCAAGCACGCTGTGTGACGTTTACCATCAGGCGCACGACTTGCTCGTCTCGTCACTTTAGCAAATCGTAAAAAAAAAGAAAGAAATGTTATTAAAATGGATATTTTGTTTTGGACAGGTGTAAGAAGGTGTCAGTTGGCGCGCACGCAATTTCGCGAGTGATCGGCCGCGCCGGCAGCAACATCAACGCCATCCGCTCGGCCACCGGCGCCCACATCGAGGTGGACAAGCAGGGCAAGGGCCAGGGCGAGCGCATCATCACCATCAAGTCAGTACCTCAATGTATTCGTGCTATTGGTAGGATACGTTTGCAGACTCCGCCGGAGATTGTACCACTACATTGCCACTGGCGGAACAACACCGCCAATCATCAAGCCTGTATTAGTTGTAGGACCAGTTTGAAATCTGCCAATCATACAAGTTCTAATGTATAGTGTATGCTTCATTGTTTCATGGTTTTAAGCTATATCTCGCCAGCGTATTACTGGACTTAAACATATATGTGCCTATGTCTCACATCTTTAAGCGACCCGAGCCAATTAGAATTAAAAATATTAAGTGGCTGGCACTTCATAACACAATGCTTGATTGTCCATCACCTTGCGTTTTTCGCTCCACCTCTTCAAATGGTCTAAATTTCAATCTCCCAATTCGCACGACTTGCTCGTCTCTTCACTTATTCTCGTAAAAGAGTTTTCATCAGTAACGGAGTTCACCAACGAGACATCTATCAGAAATGGTAAAACGATTGCTAGTTCATCTAGTTTATTATTATCTTCTCTTGTTTATAATTTATCATATATCTTCTGTTGTCGTTTCGTAGGGGCTCGGCCGAAGCGACCAAGCAAGCAGCTAGCCTGATTGCAGCGATGATCCGCGACCCCGAGGCGGACATTGCGCAGCTGCTGCCACGCGCCAAGCTGCCACCTGCCACGCCGCAGCCCTTGCAGCCCAAACCCCCTAAACAGCCCCCGCCAAAGGTTCGCACACCTTACTACGAAAGCTGGCCAAGTAGGCTGACAAAGTACAGCATGGGGATAAAAATTGTTCATTTTTAAAATGTAGTTAACCGGGATTAACATTGACAGCAGGACATTCAACACCTTCAGTCCGTCCCGTCACCATGAATGCTTGTAAAATGTCGGGAAGTTACATCTAAAACAAACGCGATACGATCCGTAAATAGTTTTATATTATTTTCCACATTGAATTTTTATTGGACTGAAATGTGAAATAAATGACATACAAATACAGTTGTATAGCATTGTTACGATTCTGCTTTCAATCGTTTGCCATTGCCATGAGAAAGAAAATTAGCGACTTTCTCTATTACCAGATACCATATTCATAATATTTAATCTGAAATATTATTTAACTTTTACTAAATGCACAAACACAACCATAGATGTCAGTAGCAATTCTATTGAAGACATGTTTTTATTTTTGTTATTTTTTTTATATGTCATTTTTCTTACTCATTCTTAGCCTAATACTAAGAAACGCTTTGTTTCAATGATTTTATTACAAAGTAGACATAGCAAACAGTTCAAATATGGTTTAGGTATTATAGGTTTTTTAGCAGTGTTAAACCTAAAACTACTAAAAACCTTAAACATTAGAAGAGGGAAGATTATGCGATACGACGACTTTATAAAGACCATCGCGGAAGAACAGATACATGCGAAGAGGAGTTGAAGGTAATGGCGAAAGATAAAAGTGGCAGGAACTCCATATCGACAAGAGTCCAGCTCTTAAGTTTATGAATGAATAGGTTTAACAATGAGCATATTTGTGTTGGCAGGCGGGCGTGAGCGGCGGTGGTGCGGGTGGGGGGAGCAGCAGCCGGGCCACGCCCACTTCCCGCGCACCAACCAAGCAGCACGCACCCGCGCGCGCCCCGCCCCCCAGACTGCACGCGCACCGTACGGTCCTATGCTAACCACTTTCCAACTACTGCTATTTTACAGCCAAATAACGTGTTTTTGTATTTTGGTTTAAAGGGCGATATTGCCAGCGTAATTACTGGTTACAGAGGTAAATCATCTTAAATCTAGGTGAAGTGCGCACTCAGAGCTAAGCATGTTCTGTGTGCCACTGTGATGAATGGGTTCCTACTAACTAGACTCCTGTCTCGCTCACCATCAGGCGCATGACTTGCTCGTCTTATTTTACCTCTTAAAAACACAAAAATCTTCACTAACTGTAATATTTATTTTGCCAAATTTAAAAATTTAGCCGTACTAAAAAATATTTTCTGAAATAATTGTACTAATTTTACTTCGCAAAAATTACGCATATTTTTACAAAAGTGCGAAAAGAAAACAGCGCACTGTATTTATTTTGGACAACGCTCACAGCCATCCCAGTACCAGAGAAGCGTCCCGCGGCGTCCAGCACACCGAACAGCTCGACGCCCAGTGCTACGATCGCGGCTACTACGCCGAGCGCTACGAGCGGCGCCGGCGCTACGAAGCCGGGTGCGCTCTCCTACACGGGGGCGATAGTGGGCGCGAGGGGGCACACGTTCGCAGCTAAAGTAACGGCCGCCCCCGCCCTCGCTAACGCCCAGCCGGCCGACGCTGCAAAACCCCAACGTCCACCGACACAGGTCACTATTTTTTCACTGCCTAGTGAATTAAACTTTATAACAATTCGCATATCGACGGCAGCAAAGAAAAAACGGACATAAACCACTAGTTTTCAGGAGAATGTTAAAACCGCGTTCGTTATCTTGTAAACATAAATGTAGTTCGCATCAAAAAATCACTAAAATATGAGATTTTTTATAAAAAAAATATCTAGATAAATATAATAATTTTAAACTCAATTATGTAAAAAAAGTGAATTTCGCAAAAATGCAGTTGTCTTTTTACTCTACGCTGCCGTCGCATATTGAGGTTCTTGTATCAAAATTTATAAAATTAAGCTTTATCTTCATTGAGGTTAATTACAGTTGACTGCACTATTGTCGATAGAGATATGATATCTTAAATATCTGGGTGTCGTGTGCAGTGCAGGGTCAAGTTCTATGTGGCACTGTGCTTTTATGGGGGCAAGCGTTTTGTTTAACTATAAGACGCACGACGTGCTTGCGATCTCGTCACTTTATTTCGTAAACAAAAATACTTAACTATATTATATTTAAGGTAAGGTATTATGCAAAAGCTTACGTTGTTGCTAGTCCCTTGACGTTGCAAATGTCAATGGG
>DWGO01000263.1:0-13513 GCA_018247635.1 Eurytides dolicaon deicoon
TCCCGACGTTTCAAGCACTTTACAGCGTTCATGGTCACGGGCCGGACTGAAGATGTTAGATGTCCAACTGTCAATGTGAATCGCGGCTACCTACTTTTCAAATTATTAATTTTTGCTCCGATCCACGCAGAAAGGACTAACTGTATCTTTATAAGTTGCAGTGGTGATATGCTTGGTCAGTTCGGCCCGTGACAATGAACGCTGTAAAGTGTTTGAAACGTCGGGAAATTAAAAACCTAAAATAAAGGCGATAAAATCCGTAAATAGTTTTATTTTATAAAATATTATCTTCTAATACCATCGTATAGTTTGTAAGTAATCTTAAAATTATATCAATATTCTAATTTCGTAAAGCATCCTGTGACCTGGGTCAGATCGTCGATTTTTGGATATATACTTTTTCTTTTTTTCTCTCACCGTCAAAGATCAAAGTAATCTCTAATTTACAACGTTCGCACTAATCATGATGATCGCACTGCCGTTTGACGAATCAGTATTGACGAACGGAATTGCTCGCTTAGAAATATCGCTCCCGTTGTCATTTTAAAACCTCGGTGTGACGATTAGAGAGGTATTTCGTCCTTTGACGAAGGTATATCAAATTCATCTGGTGTCTAGATATGACGAACATCTTCACAGTCATTCCCAGTTTATTTTTCACCAATGAATGCCGTTCGGGACGCTATTGTCTATATTAGGAAGTTTCCGCTCCACTGGAGCACTTGAATTTTAAATAATGAATTTGGTCAAATAATTCTTACTTTTAAATCATCCACTATGTATTATACGTAATTGAACCACGAATCAGAAACCCCAGTTTCCTTTATCATATCTAAAACTTCCTGTGCTCCTAGTCCAATTTAAGATTGGAAAACCTAGTATGAGATTCCTCTAAGGCATATTCTACCAATTGGATGTTATTCGCCATCCCTAATATCAAATGTGTTTTATTCGAAACTCCCAACTCCAATGTTGTAGTCCAGTTACATGTTCTTATTTAAGTTTGTTAGTGTGATAGGACATTTTTAGTGAGTCCGCCTGGGGCATAACTATTACGTTGCTAATGATTCTACCGCAAATCAGTAAAGTAAGCATTACTATGTTCCGTTTTGAAGGACAATGTCACTAGAGTTATCATTAGGTATAGAAATGAACCATCTTATATTTCTAAATGACGAGTGCAATTCAGTGCCATTAGTTTTGATCTGGTGTAGTTTAAAATATTGTATTGCTATTAATTGTTATGAGCATGAGCCACTCGTCCGTCGTTGCGGGTTTGCTCGTCTCGTCAATTTATTTCCTATCAGAATAATGCACGGGTATACCAAAGATTTTTATATGGAGCATCTTCAACAAATAATGTTGTGGTGGGCAATCATCGCTGTGGTATATAGTACTAAACTCGATGAAAATAAAAAAAGAAAAACACAGCAAAACAAAACGAGTTGCTTAGTTTCGATTTTTCTTTATTTCACTTGAAATCTAACTACCAAAGATCTAAAAGCTTCGCTGTAATTTTCAAACTCATTTCTCTTGTCTCTGTTAGTTTCAATGGTGATAAATTTGATGTAGTAGTTTTCATTGACAACAGCTTTGAGAGTAACATCTTTGTCTGGGTCCATGCTTTAGCAGCTATGGTTGATTAAATGTCTCTATTCTCATTTTTCCTACTTTCCTCAATCAATGTACCATCTGAAAAGTTTTTCGATTCGATTTGACGTTTAGGATTTTTCAGATTGAAATGGAATAAATCTAGACATAAATCTTACTGTAATCATTATTAAAGTACGAGAATACGTTCGAAAAAAAGATAGAACTATTGCAATATCCGTCGCTTTAAAAACCACTGCTTTGCTACTTATTCTAACGCCAAACATTAATGTTTAACCACTATTGTGTGCCGGTTTGTAAGGCAATGTTGCCAGCTTAATTACTAGAAAAACCTCAAATCTCTAGGTAAATCATATTTACTAGATTTCTTTTGACGAGACTCTCATTTTATATAAAATCGACGTCGCACCAAGTAATGAAGTAATAATTATAACTTTGAGAGTTTTCTCGCAGTTTCACGTCATTCGACGCGCAGACCGTCGCATCAATTAACATGAAATCAATCACGGGCCTTTCATTAGACGCCAGCTTTGATGCCATCCGGGAGACACGCAAAAACTGCAAGTGTTGTAATATAGCACCTACCGATATGGAAGTAAGGTGCCTTTAAGTGTTTCCTATCACAGGATGGCCCTGTATCCCGTTGTGAGATGAGATTATGCATTACCGCGTAAGATTTTTTTGCCGATAGCTTTTAACTCCTAACAATTCGTGTTTCGATCACTACATTTGAAGCAATGTAATCTGTAGATATTTTTAAAATGTTTTTGTAAAGCATTCGATGAGTAATACAATGTCAAAAAAGTTACGTTCACTGAAAAGTTTATAGGGCTCTTTTCTTTCAATTGATGGAAGTTATTATAGGCTCCGGGTTGACTGGGAGAGAATTTTAAAAGCCATTGAGTCCGCTCTTTTTAATCCTTTTTTAAAGCAATTGCAATAAATAATAAGTATATAAATTCATTTACATCGTAATAGAAATAGGACCCTTCTTAATCATAGTTGGCTTACAGTACGATACATATCAAGACGTTTTTTAGTTTAGAATTTAGTTCACCATAAATGTGACTTTGGTCACCGTATCCGGGTCTTAATTAAATGCCACAACTCGGCCTTAACACCCATCTACAAGGGTTATTGTCGATTCGTCTATCAGATATTCTTGTAATTAAACGAGAATTAAGGACTATTCTAATAATAATACGCCGCTGAGCGTTTCAACTCACATTTAATCCGTTTATATTTATTTATAATTTGACACTACATAAATTCGGCCTGTATTCGGTTAAAGTGTGTTGTTGATTATTAAGACATCTACAGCATTGTAGTTAGACCATCTAGAATAATGGCAATGAAATAAAACTTCTTTTGTCAATTAGATCGATTTAATATATTGACGAATCCGTAAGGTGTTCCTTCTTCTTAATTTCTTTATTAGCACTCTTGACAGAGTGGTCGTGGTCATATTACAATTGATTTTCGTGCTACGGCAGCTCTTAAAAGAGACACTTTAAATAGACAAAAACAGCGAATGTATTTCCTTCTAACTATAGGGACTTTATTACATGAAGGGCTAATAGCTAGATAATACGTTTTTTTGTTGAGAACAAAAATTATTTGAATTTTTTGCCGTGCGTTGCCAAGGCATACCTGTGGGAAAGATCAGGTTTGTTGTTAATAAGCAGGAGTGTTCATCTTTAATTTCTTCAAATAAATCGCACACTCGTCACAACGAACCCCATATATCACGATCTAAATACATGATATAATGCAGATTACCGCACTAACATCCATTCACCAGACCAATTTACTCTTACCCTTTAGATTTTCTTGTTATCTAATCCACAAGAATTTTGCTTCTATGCAAAAAATTTACACACACTTATTCACTGGCGTTGATTCGTGCTGGCAAATCGGACACTGAGTTTCGATAAATTTTTGCGAGATAAATTGAGGAGACGAGCAAGTCGTGCGCCTGATGATAAGCGTCACGCCTGCCCATAACAACACAGTACCACATAGAGCGTGTTTGGCACGGTTGCGCTCGTCATCCAGAGATACTATATGGTCTATCTCTTTGCCCTGTAATTGCACTGGCATAATTATCCTTCAAACCGAAACACAGTAGTGCTTAGACATTACCGCTTGGCGGCAGAATATCTGGTCCTACCACTTGTAAATAATATATAATGAAATATTCGAGGTTTGTCTACGACAGACTGTCCGATTGCCACACCCAATTAAGGGCACCTTGCTATTACGCTAACTAACACGCATTAATGATTCAATTGCTGATCAATCACAGTAATTATTTGTACAAGAATACATCGCCATTTATACCTATGTACAGATTATCCTAATATATTATATCATCATTTTATATTTGAAAACACCAAATGGGAAAGATGAAAGTTTTCAAGCTAATAATCTAATAAGTATTCTAAAAGTTATAAAAACTGGTTGGTAAATTACTTAATCTTCAAAGGTAAAATTTTATTTTTGAATAATATATAATTCAATTTGACGTTACACTGAAAAAAAAATAAAACCAACCCGACTGGATAAGATTTATTTTCACGGCGTGTTTATAATTAATGGTTAACACTAATATAACGAATTTATGGATTTTATCGCGTTTTTAATTAAATTTTCTACCGACGTTTCCAATGACGCGTGACCATTGACGAAACGATAAAAACCGTAAATTATTTTGTCATATTTAGTAATTAACACTAGTATTGATCATCAGATTATCTGTAAAGGGCACTGACTAACTGATGGGTGGGTTGGCGGTACACAGTAGTTGCGGATACTGTAAGTGCACGACTGTTGCAGACTGCCGCATTTCGGTGACAGAGATACCGACGCCCGAGCGGGCGCTGCTTGCCAAACTGGAGGAGGAAAATCGACGCATAGAGGCGGACGTGAAGAGCCCCTCTCTGATCAAAGTGCACAGCCGGAAGAGCTCCGACACATCGCAGATCTCGCTTGCTTCCGGTGAGTACGATTTTTAATAATAATACCAAAATTTCATTTCGACGAACAAGAAAAATAACTTATATAGTTAGTTAATAATATATAGTTAGTTAATAAAAAACAAATAAATTCTTACATAACAGATAGAATTGGATCGGCCGGTCGGAAATTAATATATGTGTGCGCATCCAATACCACCGAAATCTACTTCACTATCCCCTTATTAACGAATTATTATCCCTTTTCGACATTATTAGACTACGTATCCTGGCCTAATTACAAAGTCATCCCTTTATATATACATACTTCAGGATAAAGTCACGTCTTTTAATCTGTTGCTTTGAATATTTATTTTTGATTATTTACATGCATTTGCATTCGTCAGATACTGTTCTAAGAGATAATTAGGCTTAAGCTTGACACTTATTCCGTGTTCTTAAACGGTTTATATGTAAAACACATTACAAACCCGCTCCGACTACAAGATTTGTCATACAATATACATTAACACACTAATAAAAAATCGAACAAAACAATTCCGTGTGTTTGTCATATTGATATAATTAGAGTTCGTGAAAGATCAAAACGTATGACGAATTAAATTAATTGATTAGTATGTGGGATGTCTATTATAGGGTATCGTTACAACGTATTCTAAAAGAGTGCAAGATTTTAAAATCTAGATATTTTAAAAGAGCATCTGATGATTTTCTTATCGGCCTTTCCTACGAACTATTATGTAAAAATGACGAATCAAAAGTGCTTGTAAAGGCCTTATTCAATAAATATATTTCGATTTGGTTTGTTTCAAGTCTTGCGACGAGACGAGACACGATTTAATTTTAAGTCCATCAGAATTCTCGTTCAATTTCACCCGACATCCGGCTAACGACGTCGCATCATAATATAAAATCCAACCGCGACTGCGAACGGAATTTGTATTACGGATACTGTAATCTCGAAGTGCTGCACTTATCTCGCGGAGCGTGTTTTCAGCGACCATTCAGCGAGAAGCGCAGCACTACACCTACTCGCCTCGTCAGAGATTGAATAAACCTCAAGCGCTGTGATCCTTTAGTTAGTGCATATTTTTATGGGCTTCGGAAAGGCCTCTTCCTCACGGTGTCCTTTAATTAAATTTCAATTTTGATTTTTCTCTGTTCACTGTATATTTAGCTTCAAATTATCCTTAAGTAGTTTTTTGTAAACATAACCGAAATTACTCATTTCATTTTTTTTTTCGGTTTGTCTCGCCTGGGGCGCTGTGGGGCCCGTACACTCTGTAACAATGAACTCCATTTAACAATTTTTTCTATTGTGAGCTAGGCTTAGATAAAATAGTTCGAAATCGTTAGGGGAAGACAGACTACGGTCTCCATAGAGAAAAAATGAGAGAGAACTCTTTCCAATGTTAGAAAGTCGGATAAGTGTGATCAAGATGCGCTACGTACGATCTGTAAGAATTAAAAAAAAAACTGAGTAGACAAAAATATGGCTGGCTTTAGAGATAAAATTTGAATAATTATTTTTAATTTAATTGCTTATTATATGCATACAAATTTAACGTTAAGAAAACCAAAACCTTTCAGTTTGACACGCGTAACATATCGCAAAGCACTAGAATACAACCATAACTGCGTTCCAGTGTAATGGCCTATGATTCTAAAGGAATTTTGAGAATAATTATTCTAAATGGTGTGCTACCACAGTTGCATACCGCCTGGGATGGTACCACTGTGTTCTCCGCACTGTCAGCTCGCAATAAAATAAATAATACAAATTACATGTTTGTACTTTCTTTTTATGCGAATATAACTTTTTTTTATTCACTCACCCACACATAGCGTAAATAATTACGGGGCCATTCTCTCAAGTCGCGAACGCCCGATTTTCACAATAGCACTGAAACAAAGAGCTCCATCTTCGTAATAGAATTCATTTCTCCGCGTCGCCCTGCCGCTAGTACTCCGTTCTGTAGTAGTTTACAAATCGCCGTTGTAATTTCCGCGCCCGGAATCTGAGGAATTGCAGGTCTCTGCCCGTTAATCGCCGTAGTACTACACTTTTATGTTTGGTACCCGATTCACAGCCTATACATTCTAAAATTTCTAATGCAAACAATATCATGAGTATATGATATATTATGATATAATATATAGTGATATTGAATTTTATTGGTCTCACGATTGAAATAAATTATACGACCAAAACTTTCTTTCGATTGGTTTCCATATCAATTGTGAATCGATTCTTTCCAAGTTATACATTCTTACGTACCTTACTTTCCTTACCCGATGAACACATAAATCAATACTTACAACTCCAAAATAACCAATTTCATCCCTGCCACCATCGATAAGTGAACTTGGGGTGTACTTGACTATATGTACACTCGTTTGACTATTTGTAGACTCTGGTATCCAATAATGGTGTAGTCGCGAGTAATCATTAATTCACATTCACACTTGAATGCACTTCCATAATGATCAGACGGAGAAACGTCTGCGAATCGTTCGTTTTATTTACTATACGAATAGTAAACCAACAACATTGTTGGATTGGTAGCAATGTCAACGAACACGTATTTATTTATCATCACCAGGCCTCTACTAAGGCTTCACTCACGTGAATTTTAAATCAGTATGAAATTCCCTCCGATAAAGATTATTGTCTACCCTCTATGTACTAAATAATAGAACTCTATTAAAAATTATACTTACCTTTTCGTCCTTCCGTTGCTTCGCTGAAGAAAGAACAACCGACTAGCACGTTTTCATGTTTATAATACTACTAAGGTTTTTTGTCAGAGAGATAACAACCATCTTCTATCGGTTAGTTGTAAAATCAAGTCGAAGTGATAAACGATAGATATTGGAACAGCTATCTACGGAGCAAAAGCTTAGTATACTCTCGACTTTTTTTCCGAACAGGTGGTAAAAGTTTTTTTTGGTGACGTCAAAAAGCGATTGTAAACCAATCCAATTTTGAATAAAATTTATGTGACTTTGACTTTAACTAACGAAAGGGCCAGTTTATCTGGCGATATATTGGAGCATCATGAGCATCCGTTAAGTAAGAAAACCGAGGGCACAGCAACATATGATAGTTTGCAGAGTACGCTTGGGATGATGCCAATGTATTGCTAGTTTTCAACCGCCAAGCAGTAGGTGTAAGCACTATTATGGTCCGATTTGAATGGCAAACATGCCTGCTTAGTTACTAAACAGGGCATAGAGATGGAGCATAGAGGGCCAAGCAGTTTCTGTGACTTGCTATGAGAAGCACGGCTTGTTCATCTCAGCACTGCATCTCCTTCAAACAACACTCCCTTTGTTGATAACCATGGGAAGCAGTCTTTGCTTGAAAAAAAATCAGTGCATAGTGCACTCACGTATTCGTGTAACTACACGAACTAAATTCATGTAATTAAATCCGCAGATTGTATAAATAATCCCGATAGGCCATTAAACCCAGCTAAAGCACATTCGTCCCATATTGCTTTAACACTTGGGTGTGCGTGCGCAAAGTAATTGATTTGTTTCTCTCGCCACCTGCGCAATCCATTTTGTTCATTAATGCCAATAACCAAAGCCAAGCCCCCGGCTGTAAAGGGAACGTGCTTTATTTACCTGCTTTGGTATTGTGACGTTAAAAAAAACATAGGTCTACATCGAAGCTATTACACTCTGACGTTATTTTGTAGTAAATTTACTGTGCCCTAATTGACATTTTATGACATCACATTAAATGTTACGCCATATGACGTAGAACACGTATACGGCGTAGGGATTATAATGATACTACATATATATCTCTGTAAATCGGTTTAGACTTTTGATTCCTATAGCGGAAGGAAAAAATGAGGTTCATAATTATTCATATGTAAAGAAATAACACTCAACACTTTTAGGGTTATCGTATAAAATTGTAAAAAAAATGCGGTGAATTAGTCAATGACGACTAATTGAAATCTTTGATCAAGGAAAGGGAACTCGAGCTAGAATTACTTTGCTTCCAGATCACCTGTCTTTATCTTACGTCTTTTTCTTTGGTGGAAACTATAAAATGCAACGAACTAACATCTTGTATAATCTCCAAACGTATTTGTGTTAATGTTCAAAGTTCCTATAAATACATACACTAAATATCTGTTAAGCTAGTCCGCTCTCAAGTCTAGTGTACATAATGTTGAAACATCGTCCAATTTAAATATGGAGTTGTGTTTGTGAAGTAATATTGGGTAGGATGGACGGAGCTTGAGTAAACCGGATCAAGTTAAAAATGTTAAACGTAGGAAAAGAAAGTAATAAATAAATTCGGTAGTGAACTTAAATAATACAACGTGATGCGGTCAAAACTTACGTTAACCACCAAGCAATACAAGATATTCATTCACATAAGATATTGAAGTAGTAGACAGCGCAGATATGGTAAGAAACAACCTATAATGACGTACAAAACGTTGAACCTGTTATGAAAATATCTTTCAAACCTTTTGTGTTGTGCTCCCTAACATATAGCTAAAGTTACGCCATTAATATATCGAAATGAAAAAAACTTCGATATTTCTCCTATCCCTCAAATCCCTGCTCTCGCATAACATATTCAAGGAGATTCATTTCGCTCTCGCACATAAAAAATTCGCATCGGTAGACAATTAAATACAATATCGAATGATTTACGTTTCATATTATCCCCTAATATATACCTAGCTGACGAGCTTTTTTTTACTGATAAAAAGTCTCCTGCTCATTACCATATGCTTCGCCTACGAGGCAGAAGCCTAAGGATCACAGGGAATAAATATTTATGGTCCTTGTAGAGAGACACTTCAGTATTTAAAATTATAGAAATAGCTTGAAATTCTATAGAATTATAAATTGCTGTGTACATATAATATCAGCCTAAAAAGCAATAGTAGCTCACTGAGCCCGGACATTAGTCCGGCCTCTCGCTGTTAATTCAATATACTCCAGCAACCTAATTTCGAATCCCAGTGCGAAAGTGTAAAACTATACGCTGCATATATAATTTACTATGTATTGTTCTATTAGTTATATTTTAAACCTATGTGTATCTTTGTAAATGGTAGAACTCTTGCAGTGTCCGACTGGGGCGGTACCACTGCATTACCAGTCATTTTGCCGCCAAGCAGTAGAGTTTAAACACTACTGTGTTTCGGTTTGAAGGGCAATGATGTCGGCGTAATTACTGGGCAAAGAGATCCATCCATCTTATATCTCTAGTTTACGGTCACAGCACAGAGCCAAGCACGCTCTGTGATGTTATACAGGCTCTGTGATGTGATACTGTGTTATACAGGCGCACGACTTTGACTTGGCGACTTGTCTCGTCACTTTATCTGGTAAAAAAGAACTTTGTTATTTTGGGTATGTATGTATGTATGTATATGAGTCCCTAGATGGTTTCGATTCACAAATAGACCCCATAGGTGGCGCTGCTTTTCCAGTCATGATTACGTGTGTTTAAATGTTATTTCTTGGTTTTGTTACATTATATGTATAAATGTTGAACTCGCTGGTTATATGTTACCGAATCTTGCGTAATAACGCTGTGTTGTATTACATCAAGATCTGGCAAGGAATGTAACCCAGTGTAATAGAGCGGATACAGAACAGCTCAAGCATGAGTATAGCGCTTAAATTAGTGGTCCCTGGAGTTACGAAAACTTAGACTCAGCTTAGATGCACACATGCAAAGGTTTCAAATAGGGATATATATATGTATCTCTGAGCATAATCTCAATCTCTTTCAAATAACATTGAAATACACTTATTGAGGAATATTTATATTTTTTTATATTAATTCAATATATATTTTTATATATAATTATATATATTTTATAATAATAATATATATTCACTGCATTTTTATTTTATCAATCATTTAGGTTCCTGTAACAACTACCATAGTATCTTGTGTCTTTGAATTTCACATTTGTTATCAAACAACAAAGAGGTCCTCAGAAGACCTATACAGGCATGATCAAACACATTATGAGTTTGAAAATACGAATGTCAACCAACATAAATGTTTTATGGAATTTAATATAGGATTTCTGTAAATAGCATGTACTTGACCGAATTGTTGAAATTCAAAAAATGAATCATTAATAATTTTTTTTAAGTTTATTGTAGTGTTTTAATCAAAATGATCTGCATCATCAAGAGATGAACAAGGCTAGGTTAGTTACAGAATATATTATTTATAAAAGTTACTTTATAGACAACTAATGTAATTTATAATATATTATATACTTAGGCATCATTTAAATGTCTTGCCGTTGTGTGTACTTCAGAAACATGCGGATGCTCCACGTAAATACCATCACAGCAAAATATTGCGGAGAACCGCACGTAAATAAAAAAGTGGCGATAGCATGGTAACACCACAATGTAATCTATTTTTACGTAATTGAAGAGTAATAGATTAAATCGTAAAAATTTTTAAAAACGCGACGTAAAATTTGTTAAAGTAAACTTGGCGACCGTCATTGGGAATAGTTCATGTCAATATATCAAGTTATAATAAGGCTTACGACTACGCTTTCCAGCCGTTATAAAAATAAATGTTCGTATTTGAAATTTATTATAAAAATTGGATTTATAATAAATCACTACGCCACTCTCATATTATAAATAAATATAAAAATCACTAATTTTAATGAATGCATTCGACACTAAATAAATTGCCCGCGTTGTTTGCTAATACGGGGCAGTCGTTCGCTTTTATCTTCAATATGAACAAGTCGCGCCGAGCGAAGCGTATTATTTACGACACGGATTACGTAAAAAAGAACCCCCGAAACGACGGCGGCAGAGTGGCGATTCGTGACTTCCAGTGCACAGCAACCTCAGAAGCGAGCCGCAGGCCTCTATTGATATTGCGTTACGTGCAATTAGTTATATAGTTAGAAACCAATGTTCGTGTGCACCTTCGTGTAAGAAGGCGCCCGATTTCTACAAAGGCTGAAACGCATTGCGGCTTGCGAACAGATCCGTAACGCTCTCTTTGGGTGGTATTCTGCAACCGTTCGCTATCTCGCCGTACTAAAGTGTCGTGTACGATACGTAATGAATATCTGTTGAGCGAATCAAAACAACTCGTCATTGGGTGTCGCGTTATCTCTTATCTCCGGACCGGTGTAGTCTTTCGCCGTAAATCCACACGTGATATGCGGTCGCTGAGATGAACAAGAGCAACGATGTGTTCGGTGTCAGTATGCTAGAGTTCTACGTGGCTAGTGTCCTGGAGAACATCAATTTGGGTATGTCATATTACTGCCGACATCTGGTCAATATAGATGTAGTTGTATTCGTGCAATGTAAAATTTCGTAACATTAACGCATTGAAATAATATGATGACAATTATTGCTACTAGCGATCGTCCGGTCTGGCCAATACTCGACCAATGGAGGTTTTCATCACTATTACTATATTTTTAACAACAGCATATGACATAGACATTTGTGATCTGACAAATTGTGAACGTTTTCCTTTATATATATTTTTTACGTGATAAAGTGACGAGACGAGCAAGCCGTGCGCCTGATGGTAAACGTCACGCCTGCTCATAACAGCACAGTACCACACAAGGCATGCTTGGCTCTGCGCTGCGCTCGTTACCCAGAGATATAAGATGGTCCATCTCTTTTTGCCCTGTAAAAACAATGCATCTGTAATAACATATAGAAATATTTTGTGTAATAAGAGCGTTTTACTTACATAAATTTCACATGGACAAACACCCAGAATCAGAACAATTACCTGTAGTCCGAACCTTCGAACTTATTACCGGCGACGCCGAAGCTAGGCGTCAGGTTAGCAGCTGCGTCAAACAGGTCATCGAAAATCTTTGTTCTATCGTTGCTATTTTGAAAATATCACGAATTTAATTTCTATTACTCAACGTAGACATTTCAATTACTATCAGTTTGGAAGCAGACGCTCTCTCAAACTTAAGCCGCCCGCAATCCCGGCGGACATCGAACTATGAACCTGAAACTTGCGCGTCTGAAAGACTATTGAATTGTCATTCTATATTAATTTATATGGTTTAGACTTGACATAAGGATGCCATAAATTCCCATTGCGACATATTTAGTATGCACCACTCAACTGCTTCACATTAAAGTATTTGCATGGCCTTAATCGACCTTATTTGGTAAATGTGATTCTTTTGCACAGTTACTCGAGTCTTTAAAAGATTGTTTGACGCTTTATAGAAATATTGAAAATGAAATGTCAAAGTACACTTTTCGTAAGTTGTACTTTTCAAAATTTTGGTTTTTATTCTTTATTTAATATAAGTGGTAGGACTCTTTAGTCTCTGGGTAACGAGCACAGCGCAGGACCAAACAAGTTTCTGTGTGACACTGTATTCTTATAGGCAGGCGTATCGCCAGGCGCACAACTTGCACGTTTCTTCTCTTTATGTAATAAAATAAACTTTTTGCAATGACCTACCTACAATAGAAATGGTCTGATTATACTATTATACTATTCATAGAAATTCTAAAACCACAAATGTGTGGTTTCGTTCGAGTTTAATTTAGTTTTACTTTTTCGTTACCTTTTTTCTTTTAATATTAAATTTGATTTATTTTGTTTAGTTACACATTACATTTACGATCAAATAATCATGGACTTTGACAGCAAACAAATAAATATTTTCTTTTGTCTAATTTGAGGTATTGATAGAATTTTCCAAGTGGTAGGACTCTTACAGAGTCAGACTGGGGCGGCACCTCTGCTTTTCCAGTTATTCTGTCGGCAAGCAGTAGTGTGTCAGCACTACTGTGTTCCGGTTTGAAGGGCAATGATGCCAGCGAAATTACAGGGCAAAAAGATAGACCATTTAATATCTCTGGGTGACGAGCGCAGCACAGAGCACGCTTTGTGTGAT
>DWGO01000264.1:0-13513 GCA_018247635.1 Eurytides dolicaon deicoon
CGCCTCAGCATAGGCCGCGAGATCGTGGCGCTGATTTTCAGTCGGCCCCAGTCGGCCTAATGGGCCGCATTGAACGGAAACTACGGTATTACGTGAGATTTGGCGGAGGCAGTGGTTAGTTAAAAACTATATGTATATGTTAAGTAAAAAGAAAAGGGAGTCATTGTTGAGTCGATGTTTGAGTACACTTTTCATAAATAAGGCCATAAAATGTGTAGTGAAGGCACGAGAAAAAAATACTAAAAAACGAAGATTGTTTGAAAGGCAATGATACCAGTGAAATTACAGGGCAAAGAGATTGGCCATCTTATACCTCTGGGTGACGAGCGCAGCACAGAACCGCTCCGTGTGGTACTGTGCTGTTATGGGCAGACGGTGCGCTTACCATCAGGCGCACAACTTGCTCGTCGTGTCATTTTATCTTGTATAAAAAACGTAGTTCGTTAATCTAACTGGATCTTTCCAAATTTATGTGAATTGATATAAAAAAAAATCACCATGACGATCATTAATATATCTAAATGACCGTTAGGTGAAACATTAATAATAATAAATAAAACAATATTAATACCAACGTGTTTTGATAATTTCATTGCAATGTTTGATGATAAACGATTATTTTTTGTTTTTTCATCTGTTAAAAAAAGCTAATGGCGTTGATTGTTTACTGACCATGAAACACGTCACATATAAATCTACAAATCGTAAAAATACAATTCTGAACAGAACAGAACAGAACGGAATATAACGGAATAAAACAGAATAGAACGGGATAGAACGGATTAGAACGTAATAGAACGGAACAGAACGGAATCGAATGGAATAGAACGGAATATAACGGAATAGAACGAATTAGAACGCAACAGAACAGAATAGAATGGGAAATAACGGAATAGAACGGAATAGGACAGTATAGAACGGGATAGAACGAAGTAGAACGTAATATAACGGAATGAACCGAACGTAATACAACAAATAGAAAAATCGCTTCAGTTTAAGGTTTATTTAATTGCGATTTATATATCCTCATCATCAATCCATCGGTAACGTAAAGTCACTTTGAATTAAGTCAGTCAACGGCAAGTCGGTTCGGAATAAGAACATCCTCGACTTTAAATTTTCTGCGATTATCCTTGTTACATTTAAGTTGTATATACATAGTTATTTTAAAAACTAGTCTAGTTCCACTGCAGTATTAGATTAGTTCAGCTTGCGTGATCGATGATTATCATCAAACCGAATGGTTATGGAGACCAAAAACATACTCCAAACCGTCACATTGTTGCTGAAAAATCTTACCATGTGTTAGCTAAACTTCGTAAGTAGTTGCAATACCGAATATAGCCATAACACCATAAGCTATATCGATTTAATATTAAATTATAAAGAAAGAAAGTGTTTTAATAAAGACGACCTTATTACCTATACATATAGATAGGTTTCGACTAGGGCGTAATGGACTTAAGACATTATGCCCCGCGATATTAACGGGAGCTCATAAAATTTTGTGACCGTACACTGTGATCACTGGATATTCAACTGTATTAATATGCTGTTAACGCTCAAAATAGTTAGTAGTCACAGCCGTGCCACAATAATTCTTCTAAACGGTTATTCGAACGAGCCGAGTCCCACGCCAATTCTCTGGTGGTGGCCGCGGTAAATTACGAACCACACCCACACACGTAAGGAAACGTCATCCGCGCAACGCCCTTCTCGACCCGGTAAGGGAGGGTCCGAAAGCTTACAGGACTCACCGCCTGTGGTCCCGTTGGCACACTACACAAGTAGGGACAACATTAACATTATAAACACAGTAAGGAAAAATCGCCTTCGAGCACGGCGACACATTGTTCAGTCGTTTCACCCGGGTTCTCACCGCCCCCAAGTATCAATTGATATATCACAGTCAACGGCCACGCGGTCTAGATCCATAAACCGGACCCCGACGGACCATAGCCGACAATCCCCTTTTTTGCTAACTACACGTATGTCCTCATGCGTGACCCCGCAGAAGTGCATGCGGTAGGCGCATTAGCTTTTAGTGCTTTTACGTCCTACGGTTAATAATAAGTATGAAAAAATGAAAACAAGAAAAAAGAAAATTGTTTGACACAAACAGTACTAACGACAAATAAATAGAGTAACCGATTAAAAACAATATTAATAAAAACACCTAATCGCTTATGCAACCTGCTGACATGCATGACATACATGTTAAGTCAAGAAGGTCATCCTTCAGCATAATGGGGACCAGGACATCCTCTAGGAAGCGGCCGTTGCTCCCAACTGGGGGCAGTGTTAGTTGCGTAGGAAAGGAGTAGGTGGGATGGAAATGCACGCCGGTTTGGCTGATGAATGCTACGGAGCGCAGTTCGTAGCTTCTTTTGACTCTTCGTCTTGCCATTCTTTTTCTTTTTCTTAGGTACCTGGTTGTTAATCGTTGTTCTTTTGGTTGAGTCGTGCCTGATGGCAAGCGTTACGCCTGCTCATAATAATACAGAACGTGCCCGGCTCTGTGCTGTACATAAGATGGTCTATCTCTTTGCCCTGTAATTAAGCTGGCATCATTGCTTTTCAAACCGGAATACAGTAGTAATTACACACTACCGCTTGGCGTCAGAATAACTGGCACTGCAAGAGTCCTACCACTTATAAATTTTGAAAACTTTGATTGGGAATATCCCAAGAGTTTTGCGAATATTCTTCGACGGTGTATATTGCTCCATTTTTACTTTCTCTCATAAAGAGATATGATATATTCTGTATTATTAACCCTGTGTACATTGTTACAGAAAGCGATCTTGACGTCTCTTGAGAAGGATAAGAATCCGGCAGTGCGTCAACTTTTTAATAAATTAACACACACGTGAATTAAATTTGTACATTCCAATTTTATTGTATTTTAATTCCAATATAGTATATTATTTAAGTTGCTCATTTGCCGGTGAAACTTTACTGAAACCAAACTGACTGAAGTGATTATATTGTAATGTTTATGACAGATCTACGCTGACAGAAATTAAAAAGAAACACAAGTGCCGAAATCGAAGAAGCTTTCCTTACCTTACTTACCTAAAACCTTTAATATTATCCGATAAAAGAAATTCATTGCTCTCCGTATTGACTTTACAACTATACGACATAAGTTGTAAATGCACTCAATATTATGTAAATTTAGAATTAAAAACAGATGAAGATTACGTGCGTATAGTATATATTGTATACACGCTGTGTATTGTGATGCATTTATTAAACGCGTATCTAGTATAAAATAAAATCTAATATCTGATTACTTCCAATGTGTTTTATTTTATTACTTTTATATAAATAGGAAAATGTAAAAAAAGGGTATCCCACGGAAACATGATTTTAGCCCAAAGTTTTTTGATTTTTTTTTCTCTAATTTACCTGTTATGGAATTTTGTGGTCCGGTTTGAAGGGCATTGATGCCAGCGTAATTACTGGGTATAGAGATAGAACATCTTAAACCTCAGGGTGACGAGCGGCAGCGCGCAGGACCAAGCTGGTTTTGTGTGGTACTGTGTTGTTATGGGCAGGCGTGTCCCTTACCATCAGGCGCACAACTTGCTCGTCTCGTCAGTTCAACTAATAAAAAAAAGAAGTGAAACCGAATATATTTTGATTTCTTTTGGAACATGAAATACAAAGTTATGAAAATCCCATTGATTTTGTGCCTCTCTATCATGTCTCTTCAAAAATGCTGATTTTACATAGGTACTTCGATTTCTAACAAATTCCGAGGGCTAGTTTTGTAGCCGACACTGAATCTGTTTGGCCTCTTAACAATTTATTTTAGGTCATTTAGCAAATACGACACGTATTTGCTAAATGACCTAAAATGGTACAACCATGCGTTATAGTTATAAAACTATAACGTCATCAAGTCGGCTGGTTGACTACGTGAAAAAGTATTTTTGGTTGAATGCCCAATTACATAACACCGTTTTCTATTAAATTTGACTATGGCAATATTTTTTTTCGCTAACGGTTTCTACACACTGTTTATTTTGTTGTCCCCGTCGGATTTAAAAATCGCCCGCAATTGGATTCGTTTACGGCGTGTTTGTCACGCTTCATTGCAACTATTGCAATGCTAATACTCAAAATATTTTCAAGAAATTGTAGATCTTATAATTTATATAATGGGTCATATACATCTAAAGGCTCGATTCCTCTCATGAGATGTTTTTGTTCAAGTACGACAAAATATTAATGGTTACCCAGATTTTGCAACGATTCTATCAAAATAATAATTTAATTATAACAGAAAAGACTGACACAGTAATAGCTCAGTTCAGTCAGATGGAACCTTAGACACGACATCTAACATTATATATTTGAATTCCAGTAGCATGCATCAATAAGTTTAGTGATATTTGCAACCGTAGTTGTAATAATTCTCTATCATCGATGCATAATGTTCGGAATTTTTTCCTTTTTTTTTAATGGATAAAGTGACGAGACGAGCAAGTCGTGTAGCTGATGGTAAGCGACGCGACTGCCCATAACAACAGTGCCTCACAAAACCTGTTTGGCGCCTGCTTGCGCTCGTCCCCTAGAGATTCAAGATGTTCCATCTCTATGCCTAGTAATTATGCTGGCATCACTGCCCTTCAAACTGGAACATAGCAGTGTTTACGCATTACTATTTAGCGGTTGAATAACTAGCAATGCAGTGGTACCTCCCCAGACGGACTCTGCAAGAGTCCTACCACTTTATACCACTAACTAGAATATATTTGTTTTTTCTCAAGCACCTATATCTCCGGGAGCAGTTTATTCAAAATTTAATTGTTGTAATTACGGCGGATTCTAGCTATATTATCATTTTTGTGTTACTATTGTATTTAGTATTACAAATATATCTTTTATTTACTGTAAAAACTTACGAGTGTATTATAATGGTTACACTTAATTAGGAGGCTACTTGAATATGAAAAACGAAACATAAATGCTCGTATAATCTTTAAAAGAAAAAATATAATTGATAAATATAAGTGTAACCTATGAAAACACATGAACCCTTAAACATAAAATATAATCGCATAAAATCGCACAATTGACAGAGATATATAACGATTAAGAACCCTTTGCTTTAAGTCGGGTAAAAAAAGAATATTTCTTTTTTCGCGCTTTTACAACGTCCTACTTGATTGACGACTCAACTGATGTCAACTTGGATCACATTGCTGCTGTTCGCCGACACGGATCAGAAGAACGTAAACCGCTTTCACTACATCTAGTTTTATTTTTTCAGTATTGACTTTCATTGGTGAGGTGGTAAAATAAATTATACGAAATCATGTAAAAAATAATAATAAACATTGTCCATAAAAGTTAAACGATAGACGAAGTAAAAGGAACTTTAAAAAGGGATCTTCAAATTTTATAAATATATTATACAACCAGAAATTATTTAATAAGTTTTATATGAAATTTTTCTAGTTGAAAAACGAGCCTTTATCAATCTTAGTCTCAAAAACTACACCGGTTTAAATAATCATGACTAAGATTTTATTATCGCTGCATGTCAGTATTACATAAACCGCAAGTATTAGAAAGTATATGCACTTTATGACTTTTATAAGTCTCTGTTTATATCTCATTTTTTAACCATATGAAATGCAATTATATATTTGCGAAGTTATCTATTTAAACAATGACTTATTTAAAGTGCGTGAAATTGCTCAAGTACTACCGCTTGTTTGTGTTTCATGGGGTACGTGGGATTGTTGAGAGGTGTGAAAATAAGGTGCCTTAAATTATTGCAATTATTGACCCCACAATCGACGTCGGATGGAGTAAGCGGACATTGTCCGGTATGATACGCTTGAGTGGCGCGCGCGCTCTGTTGCACCGATCTTTCACCTGCGCAATATTGTTGCCTATAAAACCTTGTCATTGTAATAGTATGACGTTACTTTCGTCTCAAATCAAACTAGAATACTACTCGATACGGCGAGAAGTTGTTAGCTTCAATCAACTTATTTTGGGTTTAAACCCATTTTTTTAAAGAAAAACATGAAGAATTATTTTAGTCTGGTAAATAGAAGAAATAAACTTTGATAAACTGTAAAACGAATTCGTAAAAAATATATAAATGATGATTCTGTTGCAGTTAGTGCTCTTTTTGGTGTATGTCGGAGTTCATAGTAACGAAGAGAAAAGTGAAGATGGATTTGTGCAATCATTGGATTTTGGACCCATTTTCAACTCCGACAGTTCGGGTAAACTTTTTTGTTTACATTAAAATAAGCAAAAACAATAACAAACAAATAACCAAAACAATTTTTTTTAAAAGATACAGTTACGAGTAGAGCAAATCGTGCATCTGATGGTAAGTGTTACGCCTACCCATAACAACACAGTATGACACAGAGCATGCGTGCTATGCTCGTCAAGAATATTTATGACGAGCACAGCGCAGATATTATATTATAATATGATCTATCTCTTTACCCAGTGATTATGCTTACATTATTGTCCTTAATCGGAACACATCAGTGCTTACACACTATTGCTTGGCGACAGAATAACTGGCAATACCGTTCCTAACGTACCAATCAGAAAATGTGAAACTATGATTTAGAGTACACATGAAAAACATAAAATAAAAATGTTAAAAGCATTGATTCGTTTTATATGTAAATCCAAAGCATTTTTTCAGGCATTGCTTCGTTGGCATCGAATCCAGTTTCGGCAGCATTATTAAAAGCTGATAAAAGTCAATATCCTTTTTTATTCGATTCAATTGTTAGTAGCTCTATTGATTCCATACAAAGTCGCATAGCACCAAAAGAAAACGTGTTTGCTGCTTCCAATTTTGGCTTTAACCCTATAGCTAGCCAAAGCTTCTTTCCGCTAGTCCAAAGTGCCAAATTGTTAGTACAGCCTAAAAATGCGCAAGCTCGTTTGATATCTAGGGAAGAGCAATTTCTTCCTTTAAGATATGACATCCGAACGGTCCATGATGCCAATTATAAAGTTTTTAAACCTGAAGAAAAGGAAGAGGCAGGAAATATTTTAGCTGCTTTAAGAAATGATCCTACAGTAGCTGCTTATTTTAAACCAGCAACAACAAATGTTGAAGTAGCGCATCCCATTGATTACCGCAAGGAAGAGTTAATTGAAAAGTCTGATGGTGAACAAAACTACAAGACACATGCTTACATTACAGGACCATCAAGAATTCGGCGATATGCTGGAGGAAGGAAAAAGGAAAACTTGAGAAGAAGCAGCGAGGAGGAAGAAGATCCTTACAATTATAAAGCGGAATATATTTCGAGGCCTCAAGCTTTTGACGAAAGTCCTTACAGTAGTGCTTATAAAGAAGAAAAAAATCCCAAGAAAGACTACGAGTACCCTTATAGTTATGATTCTGGATACGATCACAAAGAGTATGAAAGAATAAAAGAGTTATCTGAAAAACAAGCAGCAGAAATCAAACAAAATCCTGGCAACTGTAAAGAAGTTCAAAAGAATGGAATGACATGTATGTCTTGTAAGGATCCCAAAACAGGTGGTAACTATGAATCGTGTTCGTACGTAACTGAACCCAAAAACAATAAATATGCTTACTCAAAGGAAAGAAAATTTGATAGTAATGATGAACCAGAAGAATCTGAAAATGAACAGAAAGCGGAAAAGTCCGAAAAGTTACAAAAATATGATGATGATCAAAAAAATGCTCCAAGCGTTAAACAGTTTAATGACAGTGAAAAGCCGTATAGCAATTACAAAAAAGATGATGACAATGACGATGACAGCCCAGGAAAATATAAAGCGTATTATGTGCATACATCGGCGCCTAAGCCAAGCGAATCGTTACGTCTTGCTGATGATGAAGAAAACTCGGAAGAAAAGAAAGACTCTCTTTCAAAGCCCTATAATTATAAAAAAGCTCTTCCCGGTTTTTACTCTGAAAATGAGCCCAAGAAAGACGTGGAACATGTTTTAGCTGAATTTAAAAAGAAAGATCGTTCGGCGTGTAAGAAAGTGCAAAAAAACGGTATGACATGTTTTCAGTGTATCGATAAGAACGGTTTGAAACATGAGGAATGTATGTTCGTGTCTGAATCTGCGCCTCAAGCGAGTCATCTAGCTTATCAGGAAGTAAAGGAATTTACTTCTAAGCCTGAGACGCTCGAAGACAGTAATCAAACAGCTGAGAGTCAAACCGTGACCACTACTACGCCTGTGCAAAAATCTGCAGCTTACGTTGTCGCCAATGGAGGTTACGGAAAGAAACTTAAGCGCAAAAAGGCTTCTCAGGGCTTAGTTACATCTGCTACCAACCCTATTCCTGCATTACCAGACGTAATATCTTCAGTTCAACAACCCTTAAAGTCTCATAAAGTTAAAAGAAATGAGGGATCTGAAGCCGAGTCAAAAGCTGAAATTGTTGATGAAACAAACGTAGCGCCACCAGAGGAATTTGCAGGCGCAAATTCTAAGGGCGCTTTTTGGGCCGAAACTATGCCGAGGTATAGTGCAGCTTTAGGCGTCACGCTTCCAGAATATATGCTTTCGAGATCAGAACATGAAGCTCTTTTCGATGAAGCTGTCGCGGGGGCGTAAAATAACTAGTTTAATTATTTGTTTAAAGTGACGCTTTAATAGAGCGTAACCATTAAAAAAAAACATAAAAAAGCAAGAACGATCGGTAACGGGTATTTAGCGTCTGTTGCATAATAAGTTTTCACAAAATAACCTGATATTATATAAAAGTGTTTAAATGTAGTGCAGCTCGGGTGTATAAAATTACTAAGGATATACTTCCGTAATTATTTCTTAGGATCATATATTAGTGAGTACATAAAATAAATTTGTTATGATTACAAAATTTTTGTCATATCGAAAGATTCCTTAGGGAATCTCTACTTTGTTAACTAGTTTTAAAATGTTATATTATGAAATAAAATTTACGTTTTATATAGGTTTTCGAATTTTATTCATGTTCCCATGCCCACTTAATATACCTGAAATTTAAATGTCCAACGAAACAAATCAACAACCTCCACAAATCTTTACGTAGTTAGAAATCGAAGTCAATATCTGTTACAAATAATACCTAAATGATTGTGATACTCAATTTTATTTGCTCTGGTTTGAAATAAATGAAGGAATCACGTATTTATTTTAGAGTGGTTAGCTGTGGTTGGATCGTATATATCCTCATTAAATTTCTCATTCCATAATTATCTACAATATTAGAAAGTATAAAATAAAACGACTAAAGTCGAAAATTAAAAAAAAAATAGAGTGGTTACGTATTCTTCGCGATGGAAACATAATTTGTTATTAGTGTATAATTTGTGTCTAGTTTTACAGATATCTTATAAAACTTATTTAGCGATCCAAAACATATAGAGTAAAATTAATAAAGTAGTTCAACGTTGCCGAATCTGAATTGTTGGCATGTTATCCGGTCAGTGTTCTAGATGTCAATACAATACAGTACAGTATGTGATGCTCCGATTTTTACTGGTCATTGTCCAAGATACGTCAGAAGGAACAGTCGTGGGCGAATCACAGCCTCACAAAGACGTGAAAAAGTAATTAATTTCGGTCTTTATTTATTCATACATCCGTTTGCTGTTCTCAGAATATAAATAAAATCGCACCAGATTCAGTATCCGGCCAGTAATAAAGCGTGTATTTTGTAACTCCACGCGCTAAACGTTTAACGAATTGTTCAAGTGAAGATATTTATTTTAGATATAATTATTTGTGTTGTTAAAGAAGTAAGTATTTAATTTTCTTTTAAAAAACAATATAAAGCACTTAAAATAAATTCTCTAGGAAATAATTTGAATGTAACCGGCCGTTTCTGACGCTTTTAGTATTATATAGTGTTAGTGGTACAATTTCAATCAAACGCTAAAAAAATTATATATATTTTGATCTCTTTGACGACTTTTTGTTGCTTTTCGAAATAATGAAGGATTGCGTTGTAAATCAATCGCAAAATTGATTTCTTGACTCTTTGCCAAGACTCAATTGAATAAAAAATATATTGCGTAGTGGTTTTGTACAGACGTCTCGATGTTTATTTTTGTAAGCAAATGGTTTTGTAAGATTCTTCATGCTATTGCTAAATTTAAGTTTTTGTTATTAGTGTCTCATTTTCAATTGACAAGTGCTACACAAGATAATCAATCTTGATCCCCTTTGTGTTGAATACTACGCAATATTAGAAAAAACTCAACCGTATTCAAAAACTCTTATAAATGTAAACAATATTTTTTTTATAAAAGGAAGGCGATTCAAATACTGGTTTTCAAGAAATTCACTAGTGTATCCTAAATAATAATTAAATTTATATGGAGTCAACTTTCAAAAAGTCATCGAAATTGGTAGACAATTGGCAGAGACATCCTGTAACGTACATACAAAAAATTGACGAATTGAGAGCTAGGAGGCTCTTGCTTTTTGAAGTCGGTTAAATAATATACATGATTTCAATGAATTGTCGTTAGTAAAACTTCACTAACAAAGTTTCTATATATAACTTTAGCGACTATGACTTTATGTACTTTGTAATTTTGAATATTAAATCTAAAATAACGAAATATCTTTTTATAAAACATATATACACTCATATCCATGGGCAGTAGCAGTAGCAGATGCACTTCCCTGAGAGTGATACTGGCGGCGCCCAGCTTATATCCGTATTTTATAAACCTGTAACAGACATTAACGATTCTTTAATGATTCAGTTATGTTTACTTTTAAAGTGTCAAAAATTGAAGAACAATTCTCGGACGATGAAGAAACTGTGGATGTTCGTTCTTTGCCTTTAAAACCGCCGCAACCTCTATTACCACCAGAGAAACCTGTACGACGCTCTTGGCATCCTGTGATGTGGGATGATCATAAGGATACTGCAATTAATAAATTCGAACCGCAAAAGGTAACGAAACGATATTGTTTTAGGTGTTAGTGTATATAATTTTGTCCGTAGCTTATGGTTTTGAGCAATTAAAATGAAAATATTCTTTTTGTCATATAATTAGCATATAAATGTTAATTACATCTCGCAGATACAGAAATAAAAAAAATGTATAATATGATATTACGTTATTAACCATTAATGTTTTGACCTAAAAACAAATATATGTCGCTTTTTACGAATTTCTCTTAGATATCTGTCATACTTTTATTACAAATCTGTACAGTTTACTTAAGTGACGTAAGCATTAGCTTACGTTCTACTATTATTTATGTATTTATTAAATAATTCGCTAAAAAATTAGTATTTTAATACCTAACCTAACATTAATAATGATTATGTTATACTAAATCAGATATTAAATATGCGTTACAGGAGCAAGTGTCATCGCGCGAATATCCTCACACACAACGCATTCGTAACCTACGCAGACTGATAGGTGAAGGTAAAGTGAAGCCCGAGTCAGAAACACTCATATTCTTCCTTTGCAATAAATTTGCGGTTTCTGACGATAGGCGGAAACAGTTTGAATAAAAATGTTAATATATCAAATAATAATGCTTATATATCCAACTTACGTAATTTTAACACTATTTTAAAAATAAAACAGCTCCCTGGAAAAGGTTTTATCAATTTCTCAAAACTTGCCATATATTTTTATAATTATGTATGAAATGTATTTTTGTAACTAAGATTTATATTAAACGTTATATGTAATAAAATAATAATTTGTCTAGTATTTTTGGTTTTTTATTAACTATTTTCTCCAAACCGTTCACGAAAACAGAGTTTTACTGTACATTATTATAAAAGTATTTATAAAGTCAAATAAAAAAGACATCTATCTTTTTCACTACCCTATGTTACGAGACGTGTAAAATGTAAATATGATAGCTTATAGCGATAAACAACAATGAAAGTTCATCGTATTATAAATAACAATATTTACTTATAAGATGCAACAGGCAGGCTTTTATGCAAATGTCTGAAAAGCGACATATGATATCGTAAATTCGGTTCCTATTTTAAATACCTTGGCTAGAAATATATCGAGTATTATAATATTAAATTATATTTAACAATCTGTAATATTTGCAACATAATGACTAATATCATTACGCTAATTCAGGGTTTCTCAAAGTGGGGTACGCGAACCCCTAGGGGTTAGCCATTCGACGGTGGGTTTGCGACAAGATTTACGTAATGGTGGCTAAGGTGGCCATGACAGGAAGGATATCTGGACTTATGTCCAATATTAAAAGTCTCGCTCCTGAGGGCAAACGTATGCATGGTGCATTGCACAGAGAGACATTAGTGAGCAAGAAAAATGGCTAAAAATTTAAAAACAGCACTTTCATAGGTAGTAAAAATAATAAATTACATAAAAGCGCATCTGCTATATTCAAGACTTCGCATTATTATGCTGAGACATGGGTAGTGAACATGTTTCATTACTGCTACACTGTGAAGTACGCTGGTTGTCAAAAGGCAGGATATTAGTTCGTTTTGTTGAACTTCATCACGAAATATATTTATTTCTGAAAGACAGGGAATTCAACTTTAAATTCAGATTTGGAGATGAATCCTGCCTTAAAAAAGGAACTTATTTAGCTGACATTTTCTGGTCTCAATAAAACGAACGCTTCGATGTAAGATTCCACGTGCAGTGTATTTACTGTCTAGGACAAAATAAACGCACTTATAAAAAAAATAGAATTTTAGAAAACTTGATTGAGATCAAACATCTTCCAATTGTTTGCATGAATTTATCAAGACGAACGTCTTATCCGTGGATTCTGAAATAGCGGCTGAAATTGTTCTTCAACTCATATTGACAATGCTAAAGATGACTGGATTCGTAACCCATTTGTGGTCACGAACGAGCATAATTTCTTGTTTGAGTAGTAAGCACCAGGAGTCATGATTAGAAATGTCCGTAGATGAATCTCTTCCAGCTGATTTAAAAAGGATGTCTTTGTTAGTTTTTTGGTTTGTTAAACAAGAAGAGTATCCCGAATTCTCACGCAAAGTAGTGAATTTCCTTTTACCCTTTGCTACAACATACTTATAGTTAGCCTGGCCATGATTAAAACGAAATACAAAAATCGACTTGAACTTGAGTCAGAATAAGGGTTAAAATTGTCCAAAATTACTCTTAAAATTGGTTTAATTTGCGACAAGAAATAAGTCATCCAATCAAATTAACAGACTATATATGTCCCACGGCTGGGCACAGGTCTCTGTACAGAGGTTATAAGAACACGAGGTTGGCGGAATTCACAAGTGATATTTCATAAGTGGTAGGACTCTTGCAGAGTCCGACTGGGGTGGTACCACTGAATTGCCGCCAAGCAGTAGTGTATAAGCGCTTCTGTTCCGGTTTGAAGATCAATGATGCCAGCGAAATTACAGGGCAAAGAGATAGACCGTCTAATCTCCGTGATGAGCGCTACATACAGGCATGCACGCTGTGTGGTACTGTGTTGTGTGCAGGTATGACGCTATTTATTAAAAAAAAAAATATATATATATATATAT
>DWGO01000265.1:0-13510 GCA_018247635.1 Eurytides dolicaon deicoon
GTAGTGCTCGCACACTACTGCTTGGCGGCAGGATACCTCCCCAGTCGGACTCTGCAAGAGTCCTACAACTTAGTCGAGCTTAGTTCGAGATTTTTTTTAGCAAATTCTATCATCTTTCTTGTGCCGCCGTGGCAGTAAATCGGTCGAGAGGAAATCATATTTATTATACAAATGATACATACATCAAATTCAATGACTCGTTTGGTGCAGTTACTAGGTTACTAGCTTCGGCTCCGCGGGTAGTGGGTACGATTCCCACCCGGGACAAATATTTGTATGAACTGCTGATAATTTTATTGTACAAGATAAAGTGACGAGACGAGCAAGTCGTGCGCCTGCTGGTAAACGTTATGCCTGCCCATAATTCCACAGAGCGTGCCCAGCTCTGTGCAGTTGTCACCTGTCGTATAACATTGTTTATCTCTTTGCTCTGTAATTATACTGACAACATTGCCCTTCAAACCGAAACGCAGTCGTGCTTACACACTTCTGCTTAGCGGCAGAATATCTGGCAATGCAGTGGTACCGCCCCAGTTTGTTCCGGATATGGATGTTTATCTGCTTGAAATTTATGTATGTAAAAACGTCCTTATATCACAATAGTATATTATGTCTATCTTAAAATAGGGGTCTATCTTAAAATAGTGTTCACTTAAATGAACAAAAAAACAATATTTAAGGCCAGTCCTAGATAATATAATCAATAATATTAACTTTAGAGAAATCACTGTTTCTTTTCTTTATTTATTGTATATGTTTTAAGTTTGTTTTCACACTTTTGTTGTCCATAAAAATTTGAACTTAAACACCATTCTCTAGTTTCAAATGATTATGGACCACAACATTCGTGAAGTTATTATTTCGTTGTGCCAACATTTGAAAGGTCAAGCTCCAGTTACTAGCTGAACTTTCGCGCTTGGTGGCTGGCTGTTGTTAAGCTGTTGCCATCAAGAGCATTTCCTCGTATCTAAATATATTGTATGTGTATATATATCGCATTAAGCAGTATCTTATAATGTGTTTACATTTTCTATCAATGTGTTTTCATTGACACACAAATTTATATTCAATGACATAACAGTAACATCATGACGGTGACCTGATATTGTTCCATGCTTGGGACAAGTGTCTAGCTTGCTACAGTTGATGTTTACTTGATATACTGTATACTGATACTTTGTCTTTTTTTAAGAGATTAAAGTCAAAGTCAAAGTCAAAAGTTTTATTCAAAATTGGATCGGTTTAAAATTTCTTTTGGACGTCAACATAAATAACATTTACCACCCGTTAGGCAAAAAATGCCTCAGTCCTGAGAAGAACAGGCGTAAGAAACTCAACTTTTAACTCTCTTTTTTTTTAAATTAAGTGATGAGACGAGCAAATCGTCCGCGCCTGATGGTAAGTGTCACGCTTGCCCATAACAACACAGTATCACACTGAGCGTGCCTGGCTTTGTGTTGCGCTCATCACCCAGAGATATAAGAAGTTCTCTTTGCCCAGGAACTACGCTGGCATCATTTCCCTTCAAACCGGAACACAGAAACGCTTACACACTACTGCTTGGCAGCAAAATAAGTGGCAATGCCCACTGCATTGTTACCGCTCAAGTCGGACCCTAAAATGTCTTACAACTTATAATACCGTACTACTATATATACCACCTATATGTTATATCCTACCACAGTAAGCAGTATCAAGCAACGTATTATCGTTTGTATTTACATCTAATGACACACAAATTAATAGCCAATGAGGCAATAGTAATATATTTTCTGCATTATATATTTGAAGGGCATGATGGCAGTGTCATTACAGGGCAAGGAGATAGACAATCTTATATCTCTGGGTGACGAGCGCAACACAGAGCCAAGCACTCTCTGTGTGGTACTGTGTTGTTGTGGGCGGGCGTGACGCTTACCATCAGGCGCAAGAATTGCTCGTCCCGTCACTTTATCTCATAAAAAAATGTCAGGGACGAGTGTATAGAATCTAGCTTGCTACAGTTGCTGTATACTTGGTATACTGTATACAGATACATAGTCTCTTCTCGAAGATAATGAAAATCTCTTTAGTCCGCATAATCTTTGGCGTGGCTTAGACGCGAACGGTCTGCGTTTCCTTTCCCGGGGCCGGTTACGTAAACAATGGCGAAACGAGAGCGGCTCAGGTGGAACTGGTCGACGGCGGTTGGTACAATGGTGCTTTTACCAACACGAGCACTCTAGATCGGTTAGTGTTGACATTTGAAAACCGTTCTATGCTGGTACACCGTTAAGCGTATAAGTTGGCCTTTATATAACATAATTTTTTTTTAGGATATGGAGTGATGAGACAAGCAAGTCGTGTGCCTGATGGTAAGCATTTTACGTGCCATTTAGAGCCACGCAGCAGCTCCAGTTGCTGACGTAATAGGGCTGGCCCGAACCGGGTTAGTACCACGACCTCGCGGAAAATCGGCGTGAAGTGGAAGTATTTATACTTCCGCGTTTCATCCGGTGAGTGAGGTGGCCGGTTGCCCATCCCCTCCCCCTTCCCTCCCCAATAAACAATTCCCCAGCTTAAAGATCGGCAACGTATTCGCAATTCCCGCGATGTTGCGAATGTCTATGGGCGGCGGTAATCGCTTACCATCAGGTGACCCGCTTGCCGCCCGTTTACCTTCCTACACTATAAAAAAAAATCGTTTGCGTCATCTTATCAACACTAGACGGCGTTGTCAAAATTTCATAGAAATAAGGTTAACTCTAACGCAATCGACTTGGTAAATGAAGTGTGAAAAACTCGCACTAGGCACTCAGGTGAGCCGCTTGTTCGTTTGCCTCCTCCTACTACTACCTCTGGCGCAGCGACCTAGTGAGTCTTGACCTCCAACACAAGGGAGAGCCTGCACCCACTTTCTTGCACCGCCTCTTACCAGTCGACGGCTTGGAGCCTAGCCTTGTTTGCCTCCTATTTCATAAAAAAAAACCCACCTGTTGGCGCATTCGGTGCGATAGATGTCCAGGAGGGACACGGAGCTGGGGTTGTCCTCGACGAGGCGCATCTGCGGCGACACGGAGACCACGCGGGGCACGGTGAAGTGCAGGAAGCGGCGGGAGGTCTCCTTCTGTTTGTCCAGGTAGTGGTTCAGTATGCGCAGCAGCTGCAGCACGCGCTCCTCGCGCCTCGCGTCCCCCAAGCCGGAGTCGTTCACCACCAGGTAGGGGTAGATCTTGCCGTTGTGGCCGCGGATGTACAACCTACACAAATATTTCGCAACAAATACAAACAAGCATGTGCGTCAGCCCAAGACGTAAACATTTGGTACTATACATATGTCGGTGTTAGGCCAGGGTTTCCAGACGCAGAGGCCATCCATGCCAATGAAAATAGGCACTAAATATTACTTATACTGGAGGGTAGTACATAGGTATATATTTTGAACTAACCTGAAAAGAAAACTATCTATTTTGTTATAGTTTAACTATTATCGACGATATATTTATGCCTTCGTGGTATAGTGGTATAGACCAACGCTACACAAATCGGAGGTCGGGTTCAAATTCAGCGAAAAACAATGACTTGACAATGATTAGGGCATTACAGGCTAATCAACTTATTGCCTACAAATATGATTCATTCGCCGGATGTTCATCTTCGGCTATTTACCGACTCTTTGTATATCGTATCGGGTTTTCGTCTCAACGAGCTATGAGAGTAAAAGATGAGTGAATGTCTCTAGTACACTATAATACCAACCGCGCAATTGGCTGATCTCTTGACATTATTATTGCAATTGTTTAATAATTATTAACTTAAATGTATATAAGTTTGGATGATTTAAAATCTTTGAAAATGTTGTGCAAAAAAATGTTGTACTTTTAAATGTTTAAGTAGAAGGACTCACTGCAGACTGCGGTACCACTGCATTGTCAGATATTCTGCCGCCAAGCAGTAGTGTGTCAGCACAACTGTGTTCCGGTTTGAAAGGCAATGATGCCAGCGTAATTACAGGGCAAAGAGATATGCCATCTTATATCTTTAAATGAAGAGCGCAGCACAGAGCGAAGCACGCTTTGTGTGGCACTATATTGCTACAGGCAGGCGTGACGCTTACCATCAGACGCACGACTTGCTCGTTTAATAAACTGTTGTATGTAATACGTTGTGGTCTTGGCAAATCTAATGGATAAATTTATTAAATTAAATACCTTCGCGCCGACGTGTTGTACTTTTGCACGATCTCCACGCGAGGCATGAAGCGTGCGATCCGCACGTGGTAATGCGAGTGCTTGGGCAGCAGGAACTCGCCCGGCAACTCGATCTCGGCCGTCTTCAGATTAAAGTTGGAGAGGAAACGGCACTTTTCCTCGATGAGGAACGATCTGTGGGCGATGACATCATCACGTTATGTAGGAATATTCGGAAGACGGGATTTACTTTCGGGATTTTTCTCGATTTATTGTTCCTTCTTAAAAAAAATATTCATCCTTCACATAATTTTTCGTCTTTATATGGCTTCTCCCCAATCCTCCGTCATTCCAATTTTCGTTCTCCCTAGCAACGTTTGTTTTGACGTTCGTGACGTTTATGGACCTAGTGCAGTTTCTGTGAGAGTAGCACAAATTTGGTTTTTGGTTTGGCGTTTTCAGCCCGGAAATTTTGATGTCAAAGATACACGTCGCTCCGAACTCGGCAAGAGCAAGATCGGCTTATCAGTAGTTACAACGCAGCTAAAGAACTGGGGATTGACCACGAAACAGCTTTGGCGCATTTGAAAAAAGCTGGGTACACAAAAAAAGTTGGATATTTGGGTACCTCACGAGCTCATTGAAAGAAACCGAACCGAGAAAAAGAAAATGAACCTTGTACTCATTTGTGATTCTTTATTATACTTATAAGTGTTGATGAAAGGTGGATCACGTACGACAAGAACGTGCAAGAAAAGTCGTGGTCAAAGGTCGGTCAGGCTTCACAGACTATGGCGAAAGCCGGGTTAACTCGCAACAAGATGATGCTGTGTGTATGGTGGGATTGGAAGGGCTTTATTCATTATGAGCTCTTACCGCCAGGCAAGATCATTGATTTTGAATTCTACTGCGAACAACTGATGAGATTAAAGCAATAAGTTGAAAGAAAGCTGCCAGAATTAATCAATAGAAGGGGTGTAGATTTTCATCATGATAACGCTAGACCTCACACATCTTTTGCCACTCAGCAAAATTTAAGAGAGTTTGGCTGGGAGGTGTTGATGCATCCGCCGTATGGTCCTGACCTTTCCACCTATTTCGGTTTCTTCAGAATTCTTTAGGCAGTGTCAGGTTAATATCACACGAGGACTGCCAAAACCACTTGTCGCGATTTTTTTATCAAAAGCCCCAAAATCTTTAAAGCAATGGGATGTCCCTACCTACAAGAAGGCAAAAAGTTATCGAACAAAAAGGTACTTACATACTTTAGTTAAATGTAAATAAACTTTATAAAAAAATGTTTTGATTTTTCAATAAAAATGCGAAGAAAATTTTTCCCCAACCTATTATGTTGACCTAACCATACATCCTGTGTATCTATAGATGTGTTAAAACGTTATTTTGTTGATTAGTTTCATTTAATAGTATTCAATAAAGCAAGAAAAAAAAATAAGATAAAAAAAGTCTGTACCAAAAGTATTTATTTATAAAAATAAAATGATTTATATTCAAATTATACTAAATTGTTAATTTTTTTTTAATTTTTGAATCTCGAGATCAGTTCTGCACACATAGCATATAAAAATATCTTACCCAACATCAACATTATTCTGTTAAAGGTAGATCGACCACCTCTAATATAGTAGCAATTGTCGAAAGAGAAGCTATTGATGCAAAATGTCTAGTTGATATATATACATTAATTTCTTCAAAGCCTTTGGACCTCTCACCCAGTCCCAAAAATCCCCGACACTTGTGCGTCAAGTACACGACCAAAAGGCCCACCAGAAGGAGAAGTGGCATAAATCGTAATCTATAGGTACCCTACCCTAATCGGAAAAAGATCCATTTATGGATTCACAAGATGGTTAACACATTGGTAAGAATCCTACTCGTCCAGTGGCTCATCATATGTAATAGTTAGTTGTTTCAGTTAACCGTTCAGTTAAGGATAAAATACATAAATATAGCATAGATATACGCATGTATAATAAAATTACACAAAGTATTTTGGACCTGCCATATGAACTATTTAAAATTAAAAAAAATGTGTTAATGAATAAAGCAAATAAATAAATGATAAAAATAATGATAAAATGAAAATATCACAACAAGTGCTTTCCAGAAAGTAATAACTTCTTTATGCACATAAACTAAATTAAATATTTAAAATATATTTTTTAATGCATGTTGTAGTTACCCTTATTGTTATATTTACCATTAATACTTATTTTGTTTTTCTTACATTAAGCTTTTTTGACTGTAGTGTTCAATCACTCTCAAACTGTTTAAATAAAAAAAAATTAAAATGTATTGTCAATAACATTATTTTAATTTTTAATAACAAAAATAGCGGTACAGATAACAATTTAACATAATGGACGGAGCTTTGAGTAATGGCAACACTTGAGTTAAATGTCAGTAAGGAACCAGTACTAACTTTTTCTTTGGTATTTTTGGTAGTCTGTTTGTATGTCATGGGAGTGAATATGTCAGTTGTTTTACCTCGTTAATCTGTGGTTTAGTCAGTCAGCCATGTTTTGTGTTTGAAATGGTGGTTTTTCGATTAAGTGATAAAAATATTAAGGTTGTGTATATAATTCATTACTAGATTTTTAATAACTGTGTTAGTGAATTTTCAATGTTTTTAGTGAAATTTGGGTGACATCACTGCCGTGACAATGAATTGGGGTACAGAGCTTTGGGTAAGTGAACACAACTGTGTCGTTTTTCTTCTGGTTACCTAGTGACTAACTTATTATTTTATGGAGTATATTTAGTTTTCCTTGTTTATTTAAATTTTGTTTTCTGTTGAAACTTCCCTATGAAATGGTATTTATATCATATTTTCTTGAAATTCGATATATAATTTTTTAAATTTGTATAACGAAAACTTGGAAAGTTGGTTTACGTATCTTGTAATTACTCTCTTCTTAAGTCGGATCATATTTTGGCGTAGGAAGTTAACAGCTTAAGTACTAGAAAGTTGCACCTCGGTCTACTTAACAATTTAAACATAATATGAGATGCTTTAATAAACTTGTTTTGATAGCTTGTAATATAAATATGTAGTGATTTCTAAGTAGGCATGCAGTAATTAAGTTTTGTTTCGCAAACTTGAACATTTCTCATATATAAAAAGTACTTTATATAAATTTTATTGTCAGTTATTGTTGATATTAGACACATTTTGCGAAACTTTGAGTTCTATTGACACGTTATATTGAACACAAATTGCGTAATTAGTTTTGTATCTTTAGAAATGCATATCTAATGTTTTCATTTAAATCATTAGGTTATATAATTATTCTAAATGAATTACATTTTATGTTAAACTACAAATTACTATCAATAAGTACTAATAATTATTGTTCTTTAATATATCCATTAATTCAGGCTAATTACACTTTACAATAATTTGATTCCTGCAATTAAGCATGGATGATATTAATCTCTTCACACATTTTTTCTTTTTATTACATGATATGAAATAATGTTTAATTTACCAGATGTTGAATAGTTTTTGTTTAAGCAAATCCTTTTAAAAGATTAAGATATAACCTTGGATTACTGACTGAAGTAATAATAGGTCAAAGCGAATAGCTAACAGGTTTCCTTATTGGCCTTTGTTATATGCAATTTAGTATTAGTGTACATTGGTAGCAAATTCTATTACTTACTCTACTAAAATAATTCTACTGAGCATCTGTTCTCTCCTCTACCTAAGGAGAACTTCTAGGGTAGTACAAAAAGTTTTATATGGCAACATATTCAAAGATGTATTTAATATATTGACCTTAATTTATAATCATCATAGTGATATTAATTTTTTCAAATATTGTACTTACGCTTATTGAGCTTAGCTTATTATTCTCATAAAATTATCTTATGGTTTGTATCTCATTTATCTTTGAATTTAAACATTTATAATCATTTAATAACATGGCATGTGTAAATTCACTTAGATTTAAAAAATATATATTTGCCATTATACCAAATGTGAATGGGCAATATGTTTGTTTAAATTTGTTGCTTTTCCAACTGTTTCTAATTAATTTACTATTACTATTGACAAAATAAGTCAAACTGATAATTGTTTGAAGTAAATTCAAATTAATGTATGTAACAGACTGTTAAGTATGCATAAATAAATCAATTATATTAGTTAATCAGAGTAATATGGACATTTTGATTATTGTTCTACTAGTGAAAGGCTACGTGATTATGGTCCTGAATTTTATAGAATAGTCCAACTATGTACTTGATTTATTATCTTAAAAAGCTAATTGAAACTAATGCAATAAGCGATTGCCATCATTGCGGTCTACTCATTCACAGGAAGTCTGTCTCACAAGTTCTGAATTTAACAGCATCCTTTTAAATATTGAAATTTTCTGGGTGAATAATGGTTGTATTACTATTAAGTGCAGCTTTCCCATTCCACAAAGTTCGGAACAAGACATAATAAAGAAATTTTGCTTGCTTTGCCATTTACCTTAGACAAAATTGAAAGCGAAAGCCGTGTATGTGTGTACGCGGCAGGTATTTTACGAAAGCATCAACTGTGTGGTGTTGTTTGTTTGGCGTCGTTTGTAAACTAGAAGTGGCGCGAGAGTGGCCAGCACTGGCAAGATGCAAGGCCGATATCAACGGCCGGGCCGCATTCCGCGCTACACTTGTCAGTTGTGAAACGTACCTATTTGTTGCGTGCCGCCGCTAAACACATAATGCTTACTCAACGTCAGGTACGCTTAAAGAGAGATCGACGTTTACGGACAGATTGTCTTTACGTTTGTTGTCATCGATTTCTGATGTAAATCGCATCCATGCCAGGACGAGTAAACTTTTATACGAAACACGACTTTTATACACGACGTTTAAGACATGTTTTTTTTTTGTAATTATTTTCGTTTTTAAAAGTTTGAATGAGACTTTGACCCGGTATTAAAATTGTTAACTATTTGCTAGCTTTACCTGGGATCTGTTGCAATACCATTTTTTTATAAGATGAAGTGTCGAGATTGCTTAGTCGTGCGACTGATGGTAAGCGTCACGCCTGCCCATAACAACACAGTACCACACTGAGCATGCTTGGCTCTGTGCTGCGCTCGTCACCCAGAGATATTAGATGGTCTATCTCTTTGCTCTGTAATTTCTCTGGCATTATTGCCCTTCAAACCGGTGCTTACACACTACTGCTTGGCGGCAAAATATCTGGCAATGCAGTGGTATCGCCCCAGTTGGTTGATGCAAGGGTCCTACCACTAAAACCTTTTGTTTTGGTAGGGCCTTGTGCGCTTACGCAGATAAATTCACCGGTTACATCAAAATTGTACAAATTGAATGGACGCATCTCTGTGGTCCTCTGACCATACTTAAATACTGTATAAGAGATTTGATATCAAATGGAATAACTATTAGATTACAAGAGAGCAGGTGTTATGCAAGGCAATTATCCATTGTAGTCCCTGAACTAGTTGGACTGCCGTTTTGTAAGCGGTCGGCCTGCATAGTCGCCATAGTTGACGGAATCAATGATCAAAACGAAACAAACCAGTGATTGATAACATTACGTATGTCGTAACGTTATTAATGGTGTACACATACGTTGTACAATCGTAAACCTTTGGTACCACACGTAAGCTCTCCAATTGAATACGCTTCATGTTATATGAACGCATTTTGTCGCAATTTCTTATTACACTAACAATATTTAAACATAAAAGTATGAATAAAATCACGAATTGATATTTTTTAGTATTGATTGTTAAAATTGTAACCTTAATTAGTGTCATTGATGACTACATCATCTTTTGCGTACTTATAAATAATATGTATAAGCTTATGTTTATGATTGTAAATGGAATGGTCCACGTGAATGTCTATGTTTTATCCATAATCATGTTCTTTGTTTAATTTTATAAGATTTTTTTTGTTTCATGCCAGTCGGACTTATCAAATAATAAATTCAAAACCGATATAGTTTGTGCTTATTATTGAGTGATTTAAAACTCTGTATAGGAATATAGACAATATTGGTATGATTCCAGAGAAAACTTTACACGTCGAATGATTGTCACTGTTTATATTTTTAAATGTATAGGCAAATATTTTTTAAAATATATATTCATGACACGATTATTTGGAACTGTAAAAAAGTAATAAATGTTTTATGGTCTATGATTCATTTCCCAATGGAATTAAATGGTTGACATAATTAGTTATGTCGAACATCGATTTCCAAACCAGATGTTTAATGTGAAATTATAATTTCGACCGCATATTCGACGAAGGGACTAGAAGCCTACTTCAACCTGAACATTCATCAGAACGTGATTATGCCATTAACCACATAAACCGTGGTTATGCCACTAACCTCAAAATTCCGTTTCACTAAAACTGTACACATGTTTGCTACTTTTAGTTCAATTCGGCATGGCAATTACGGACTATTGACTAACTCAAAAAATGTAATATACATATATCTAATAATAAAATTCCACAGATTTTATCGCGTTCGAACTATTTACATTATTAATGGTCTAGGAACATATTGAGATATTATTGACGTTTGACAAGATTTTTTTTAATAATGATATTTTTTATGATATTTTAGTGTCGTGTACGTAAAACGTAAAGCAAAGACGTATAATATAAATCAATTTTATTATATATAACGACATTACAATGAATCAATAAAAATGTATAATATTTTCGTTGGCAAAACGTGTGTGGGTGAATGTTATATAAATTGACATATCGTAGGTGTAAAAGCCTTCGGTCTTGGCCAAGTGAAGTTTTCTTGATAATATTAAAAGGTGTCCATTACAATTGAAGCATTTAACTTAATTTTAATGGATAAATCGTTTAAAATAATAAGAAAATTAACGATTTTTGTTCCGTAAATACTAATGCAGAGACAACCCTGTACCAAGAAATCTTAATACTTTTCTGCGTTACATTTAATCTTCGCGACCTATTTAAAACGAGACTGTTGCTCTCTTCACATCTACAAAGATTTCGCGCTTCGTGCCTATATTAAAAGTACCGTGTTAGGCCACTTTTGTTCCATCATTATTGACGTGGTGCGACTCTTGCAGACGCGTTTGGGGCGGTTCCACTGCATTGCCAAATATTCTGCCGCCAAGCTGTAGTGTATAAGCACTACTGTGTTCCGGTTTGAAGGTCAATGACGCCAGCGAAATTACAGGGCAAAGAGATAGACCTTCGAATCTCTGGGTGACGAGCGTAGCACGGAGCCCAGCACGCTGTGTGGTACTGTGTTGTTATAGGCAGACGTGACGCTTGGCATCAGGCGCACGACTTGCTCGTCTCGCTACTTTATCTAGTAAAAGCATATCATATGAAAAAGCAACAATCCATCTAATTTTCAACCGGCTATATACACTTACTTTTCACCGAAATTATTGTATAAGCTAGTATTATAGAATAATGATTTCCAGCGAGAACGTTTTCAGCTCATAGCTACGGAAGGAAATTGATAGTATGCCCGTTTAGCGAATACTAGGGCGAAGTCGATAGCTGTTCGTGCTTAATTAGGTTATAATAATCTCCGATTACTGGGCGCGTCAGTTCGATGTCATGGCTTGGTGAAACATTTCGTTGTCGCCTCGCCTTTCTGGCCCAAAAAAAAAATGAAATATCTATAAATAAATATAAACATGTACACACAATTCATTTAAATGTGCGCTTTCAAGCGGTTGCGATAGCAAATTTGGTGAATGTAATAATGATTGTTTTGTATGCTACGTGAAAATCCAATAAATTATTTAAGTAGTAACTAAAATAGTCCTAAGTTTAAAATTCTTGCTAGCTCCTATATCATTTGGTTATGTTCGTTGTTTAAGTTTGTATATTTACAGACGATAAATTCTTTGACCTAACATTAAGTCTTCACAACACCTGGATTTCTGCATTAAATATATGTTCTTGCGTGTATTAAAGATGAGCTAAAATAAAAAAGCGGCAGAATATCTGGTAATGCTGTGTTACCGCCCCAGTCGGAATCTGATAGAATCCTACCACTTACCAAAATATGTTATTTATGGAGAGAGAGAGAGAGAGAGAGAGAGAAACTAACAATAATAAATATATCGACAGAGAACATAAACATATTAAACTATGAAAATATAATAATAAAATCCTTTGGATATGGGTACAGTCGCTCTAGCCTAATTCTCATAACCCACAGTACAGATTTCAACAACAGTAGTGAGACCAGCCACAATGCGCGTTATTAAATCAATATTCTAATAATGTTGGCCAAGCCATCATAAAGTGGCATTGATTGTGTATTGTTGTCAAATTCCTAATAAAACTGGAAACCACTGCTTAGCAATGCAATGGCATAGCCATCAGACCGTGGGAAGGAGGTATAACACCTCCTTTCCGACCTTATTTGCATTCTCATTAAACAACATTTAGTCCGTAACTCACAATTTAGTCAGAGACTAATTGGGCGTTACTACAACGGCCAATGAACAGGTCGATTTTGTACTTTGTTGGTGTTAAATGTGCATTTTAACATACATAAAACACTAACAAACACAAAATAATCAAAAGGTGAATTAGTCAGGTTACTTTAATGCCCCAGTTATTTGTCTGTATATTACCTTCTTGACAGTAGACAAGAAGGTTACTAAGTCACTATCATAGTTTAAGGTCAAGTTTTAACCAGAGCGGCATCAAGTGACTTTATTTAATTTAACCTCACTCTGCATGGCTTACAATCTATATGAATAATTATTATAAAAATACAGCCCGCTGGTTGGTCTGTATTTCCATTCTATGCCAGCTTATGCTGCAACATCTGAGCCAGAGAGTGTCATAGGCTGATTACCATCACAGTAAAAACGTAACACCTGTGGGATACATCCAGAGCATTTCTAGACCTTTGTGCATGTAAATCCTGAAAGAAATGTTGCCCTTGATTGAGGGGAGCATTTCTCCAACTGGTTTTTTGTGTTAAAGTAGTAAACAAGCAGACTGTCCTGATCTTGTACAATTAGCTCATTTCATGGGCACATACAAAATGTGTAGGAATGCAGATGCATTGCAAGTCCGTTATGGCTTACAATAGAGAAGGCTCAGCGGAGACAGGATTTCAACCAATGTGGTTGATCATTGCTATTCTCTTGCACTGTTTGTCTCCAAATTAGTTTTAAGGCACCCTAAAGCTTAACACCCCATAATCGCTAACTGTAACCACACGCCTGAACATATATAATAACAATACCAACTATATGATCGCCTCCAGGCTCTTTCAAGATTATAATTATAAATTGTAAACACAATTCTTATTTTAAAAAAAAAGAGAGTTA
>DWGO01000266.1:0-13491 GCA_018247635.1 Eurytides dolicaon deicoon
AAGCAGTAGTGTGTAAGAACTACTGTGTCCTGGTGTGAAAGGTAATGATGTTAGCGTAAATACCGGGCAATGAGATAGGCCATCCTAAATTTCTGGGTAACAGCCAATCACGTCCTGTGTGGTACTGTATTGTTATAGACAGCCGTAACGTTAACCATCAGGCACACGTACTGCTCATCTCGTCACTATCTCGCAAAAAAAAAGTTTTGAAACTACTGCTCGTCGGTGCATTGAACTCGTTATGAAATATATTAATATTATATAATTATTAAATAAATATGTAACATATACACAAAATTGCTAGAAATTATTAATAAATTCCCACTGCTATGTATTTTATCAAGCAGCGTGTATCAAGTACAGGAGGAAAATAATAACGCAATTAATAATTTTTATTGTTAATTATATTATTATTTTCCTTCTATAAATAAAATAATTCCTTAATTTTCTTTAAATTAAATTTTCTTTTCTTCACTAAGTGGTAGGGCTTTTGCAGAGTCCGACTGGGGCGGTGTGCCAGTGAAATTACAAGGAAAAGAGATAGACCATGTAATATCTCTGGATGACGAGCGCCGCACAGAGCCAAGCACGCTTTGCGTGGTAGATACTGTGCTGTTATGGGCAGACGTAACGCTTACCATCAGGCGCACGACTTGCTCGACTCGTCACTTTATCTCGTAATAAAAATATAGGATACAACTAGTTTTATTCTATACAGCTTTTTCGGTTTGTCGTTGATAAATACAAAATTATAATTGACGATAGCCCAGTCTAAGTATTACAATGTTACGTAAAAACACTGATGACCGTTTCTTAACAACAAATCCATAGTGCTCGAGTGTTAAAAAAGGAATTTATCGCAATAAAACTATCACATTTTAGTTTCATTCAAGACATATTTCATCGTCATCATTCCAGACAACTTTAACGCGAAATATATTGCGTCGTTATTTACGTGTGAACACGAGATGCATCTGCCGACACACGCCCTCCCCCACAACGTGTAAGCAAGCACACCATTTAAAAGTCATGAGCTAAAAGAGACAATTTATCAGGCGCGCCGCGGCCATACCTGTTTCTTATAAAAATATCAATAACTTTAACTTATCCCCGATCGTATCTAGCACCTGCCGCGGGTCCCACGGTATTACCCAGTATTATCTGTTCGACGATGGACAGTGCCATCTATTAGCGGTGTTAACGGTCGAAGAGAAAAAAATATAAGTCATTACTATTTATAAAGAGGTACCGGTGCGGGGTACTTAATGTGGTTTATTTACAAAGTTGCATCTGTTTTTCTCGTGCGACATTGCGTTTTGCTTGTTGAGTGGAGGAATAATGCCTCCGAGCATTACAATTATATAGTTATAGTCATGGGAACATTAAAAACAATATCAATCACCTGGTCTTATTTTTATAATAAAATCCACAATACGAAGAAAATATAAATATCTAATATTTAAAATTATTTATATTATATTAAGGCTTGATTTGTAATGTATCTTTTAGGTTCTTTATATGATTTTATGACCAAAAAAAACATTAGTTAATTTAATTTATAACTTAAATTAACTAATAAATTGGTTTATAACGTCTCTACTATAGGGCTGGGTTCGTCAACCCGCGATACATGGTGGTCTCCTTGCTCTTTCAACCACAAAATAACATTGTATAGTTTCGTTTTTAGTTTTCGATATGTAACAATTTCTGGGTAGACTGAATGTGAAAGACCTTTAAAATCTTTAAAACTTAAAGGTTATTTCAATAAAGACTAAATTAATAAATAACTAATTAAATTAATAAGCAATTCAAAAGGTATAATGGAGACTTTCGTAATACTATAATAGTGATACAGATTGCGATACTATAGTCGCAAATAGGGACAGCAAAGTGGTCGGGATTCAATAAACTATTGATTTATGATAAGGGTGTCCATTTCTCTTCATTACGGCGAACGGATTTTTCGGTGCGTTATTCGATACGTGACTTGCTATTCAGGGCTATGAAGGATGGACGTTGTAGCTTCAAACACATTTATTATTGATGCGAACTAAAACTTCACACGATTGGATGCCATCCAAAATATGGATCGTTTATTAATGGTCCCAAGTTGTATGTTTAATAGCTGACCTTTTAAGACGTCAGTATTATTTGAGCGAAGCTTTTCTGATATAGGAGCTTTGCGGAAAATTTAAAGAGGAACCAACGCTGGCTACGAATTTTTAGTGTTGATTTTGATAAAGTTAATTAACCTAATAGTTATGTTATGGATGTATTTAAAATTGTAGTGGTTATAAAATTAGTTATGACTTTCTCACCAATTGGATTGTGGTGTAATTTGCCTAAATTTTCGTGTTATTGAAAACAATTATTTACGTCGCAGTTTCAAATAAAAAATACATAAAAAAAAGGAAAATATCTTCACGTTGATTACTTTAGTATTAATGCAAATAATATGAGTTTTTTTGTTGTCTGAATATGTAAATATTACGTATGTACAATTATTGTGTGCTATTGAATATGCAAGGAATAGTATTGCATGAAAAAGCAAGAAAAATTAACAAGGGATATAGGAGGCAATTAGACCTCATTGTTATGGCTTGCGTGGTGAGTTTGTAACCGCACTGGTTTACATAAACGGTCGGTAATCAGCATTTGCTCTTCAGATCATCGCGTTGTGTAATCATCTATATGTCTATGAATACAATCATGTCTGAAGCTTTCATTTCAATATTCTTACCATATAGATATGATAGTGTAAGATTACATTTTCGGTGTAATGAATGTAATTTTAGTTCTTTGCTATGAAAATTTAAATATAAAGTCCGTCAAACATTTCAAATACAAAAGCTGACGAAATGACAGTGATAAATTCAGATCTAACACTTACAATTTTTCTATCGATTTCACAGCAATCTACATAGTTCTGCTTGGTTGACTGGACGGAGGTATGCCCGAACAAGATATTTACAGTGTCATCAATAACAGCAATAACAGTCTACTGAATGGCTCTAAAAGTATTGCTCGCCCTTTATTTTATAGGTTAATGAAGTTAGAATTTTAATACCGAAGCAATTGAGCCAAATGGCACATCGAATTAATGTCTGATAATGCGGTTGGAGGATTAAGATTCCATGACGTGTCGTTTCGGATTTTTAACGCTAAAATCTATTTTTCTGAATGATGACGAAGAATTAAAAGTAATAAATATTCGGCGTCGGACGCCCTTGACAAACGTGTTAAACTATTTTAGTAATATGACGATAGATAGAGGGCTTTTGGTCAATGATAGGACTCTGCAAAATTCGCCAATTTATTATAATCTATTGCCAAGCAACTGTTTTCCGCTTTGAAGGGTTAATTGTCTGCTTTTTTTTACGAAATAACGTAACGTTTTTACGTAAGCGTCACGTCTGCCCATAACAACACAGTAACCTCACAGAGCGTGCTCGGCACTGTGCTGCGCTCGTCACCCTGAGATAAAATCAAATCTATCTTTTTGCCCTGTAATTTCACTGGCTTCCACCCTACTGCTTGGTGGAAGAGTATCTGACAATGCAGTGGTACCCTCCCAGTCAGACTCTGCAAGAGTCCTACAACTTGTAAAAAAGACTGCAAAATCCGTCAAATTATTATAATCTATTGCCAAGCTCTACTGTTTTCCGTTTGGACGTTAATAAAACACATTTAATAGAGTTTATTAGATCTATAGAACATGAAGAAAGAAAATTCATTGTTGACAAAAATATGACCGAGTTTAATTTTCAATTTCAAAAATCTATATAATGTGTAAAAGTAAGAAAGAACAAGGTGATTTGATAGGACCTCGCAAATAATATTAAATGATTAACTATCAAATTCATTACTTAACATTCGTTCTGATAACGAATGTATTTGAGATCGCTCCATTGCTGGGCGCACATCTGTTTTCGATATGCATAAAGGCCAATATTGTGCATTTGACCTGCAATGACCCCAATTAATGGCCACTCACGAAATCTGTTCAGCTTTTCGGAGCGTCGGAAATGCACTTCCCCATCGACGGAGAACAAATTGGCAACATGCGGAAAGTAAAAATCGACGACTCCTATAAACTGATTAAGGGATTAAGGTGCGAGAAAACGGAGCAATTAAAGCAAATGAGAAAGCTGCCACTAGTTAAGCTACTTAGAGAGGGAATTAATAGCTCGACCCGATGTTAACGTAATGTTTTACATATAAAATATTGTGCTTTTGTTTAGTGCCTTATTTTCTCTTTTAAAATTTTCCGTTTTATCCTTTATATGAGAAATACTAAGAGAACGTCGTTACACAAATAAATTAGTTAATTAGTTAATAAATACATTAGCTTTGTTATTAGGATACATTTATTCGGTTGGCAGTTTCTGTTTAGTATAAAAAATACTAGGCAATCAGAAAAAATAAACTCGAGGCCTTGCATAACCTTTTAATTTTTTGTGTATATTTATGGTATATATTTTTTAATTTAATTAATACATTTGCTTAGCCATGGCTTGCATATATATGTATAGGCGTTTTTATATGCAAGATTATTGTGTTTGTCATGTTGATTATGTGTTTTTTTTTATGCAGTCATGTTTATGTGTCAGTTATATCTATTAACTTCCAGGAAATCACTTCGATGAAGCTTATTTCTTTGCAGCGAAATTTCCATTTTTAGGGAGATCAAAATAAGAGTACTTGTTTCGAGATAGGTTTGTTTTAAAACCAACGGACGGGGTAACAATTCACGACGACACAGCTCTCGCGGTACAAGATTTGATTTCGGCAGAGCAGCGGAATTCTCCTGCTGTTATTGCAGCGTATGTTTACGGCAGCGCAATATATTCCTCTCACGGGACATGTTCAGCACAGTGATATATTTGGCTAACAGGCTTTATCCTTTACGCAATATTTACGATTGTGACGGAAAAATAGTGGCCTATAGCATCGGAGGAAAAACGCAAAATGTATTTTTGAAACTGGGCTTGTCACTGCTGATACAATGAAGCACAAAATAATAGTAATAAGTTTCATTAGCCTTTATTTTTTTTATTTATTTATTTTTGCTTTATTTTAAAACAAAAAAAGGTATAACAATCGGCGGACTTGATGCCATATGGCATTCTCTACCAGTCAACCCTGTGTCTATTCTGCCACCAATATTTTCCTGGCTTGGTTCACATAAAGCCGGCTTATTGTGTTTTTTCATACTAAAAAGAGCACTCACAGTGAGGGAGTGAGATCATTGATCGTCATCAATCGTCCTTGTGGGTTGTGAGGTATAATTAAGTATATTGACTGAAAAATGTTGTTATATATCTACGGGCAAGCGTAACACTACAAGTGGTAGGACTCTTTTGTAGAGTCCGTCTGGGATGGTATGACTGCGTTACCAGTTGTTCCACTGTCACACAATACTGCGTAAGTGTTGCTTTTTTTACACGATTAAATGACGAGACGACCAAGTCGTGCGCCTGTTGGAAAGCGTCATGCCTACCCATTATAACACAGATTGTGCTTGGCTCTGTCCTAGTCACACAGAGATGTAAGATGATTTATCTCTTTGCCCTGTAATCACGCTGGCATCATTACCCATCAAACCGGAATACAGTAGTGCTTACACACTACTGCTTGGCGGTAGAATATCTAGCAATACAATGGTACCGCCCCAGTCAGACTCTGCAAGAGTCCTACCACTTATAAATATGCTGTGTTGCAGTTTGAAAGGAAATGATGCGTAATTACTAGGTAAGAGATAAAATATTTTAAATCTTTCGGTGACCAGCGCAGCGAAGGGTCAAGCATGTTCTATGTGTTATTATGGGCAGACCTGACGGTAACTATTCGGCCAAAATCACCTTGGCTTAAGTCTGCTGACAGTTGCAACAGGTGAAATTTAATAAATATGTATATGTATCCATATCTCGTCCCTTCCCAAACAAGTTTTTCATCTTGTTTATATAATTTAATGTTTAATATCAAATGCATTTTTATTAAATCTGTCGAACAAGCAACATAAAAATCAATTTCTCAATTTTTTTACTTCTCGGTTGGGTCATTAAATCGACTTTGGAAATTACGTCGCTTGGTGTTCAGCGACTAAGGGATTTGGTCTGATCAACTATGAGTTGTTCGAGATTATGTCCATCCTTCTGGGTGATTTGATTAAAGAATTCCTGGATTCTTGCTGATAATAGAATTTTTTTCAAGCTGGTAATAGAATTTTTTTTTAGGGGATCAAGTCACGAGACGAGAAAGTCGTGCATCTGATGTTAAGCGCCACGTCTGCTCATAACAACACAGTACCACACAGAGCGTGCTTGGCTCTGTTCTGCCTTTAATTTCGCTGGCAATATTACCCTTCCAATCGGAATACAGTAGTGTTTACACACTACTGCTTGGCGTCGGAATATCTGACAATGCAGTGGTACCGCCCCAGTCGGAAACTGCAAGAGTCCTACCACTTAAAAGTCTGTTTTAATGTTGTTCAGTAATAGATATTACAAATTAAATTAAATTTCGTAACCACTGTACCACCATTTGCAGTTTGCCTTGACGATTTATGCGCCCAAGGAATTTTAACAACTCTAATTCAACCATCAATGTTAAAATTTAACTTTCAGCAGGAAATTCTTGTTTCTTTATTACGGCCTACAATACAATGAATTCCAGTTTCGTAAAGCAGCGAAGAATTTACAAAGTACATTATTGTATCAAAGGATATTTCGTCAAAATATTTAGTATGACAACCGCATTTTATGTTGGATCCAAGTGACGAGTGGTAGCAGTGTTAATATTATTATTTACTACTCTATATTTAAACATATTATTTTATTGACCTCATATTATCGTATAGAATTGAAATTTTGTAGTAGATTGAATTAATGTCAAGACTAATATTACAGACGAACATCGAACTTATGTTTAAACGTAAAGCCTTGTCTCTTAAAGACTTGGTGAACGTACAAAACAATTTCTTTTTATCATCTACATGAGCCTGTCTCTAATAACAATAAGATATGACAGATAAAGTGAAATATTATCTATTTTGATAAAAATGATTAAAATAATGTCTTAAATATAGGAGTGGTCTATTAAATTTATTATTATTTATTAGACGAATTGTATTTGATTATGCTAGCTCTGTTAAGAATATGTAATCAGTACTAAATCTTTTTTTTCATAATTCATAATTCATAATTAATTCTGTATAAATATGTAAAATGAAATTCATTCATAACTACTATTAACAGTTTTAATATTTCCAAAGTTACAATGAAATTATATTGTGATTAAAAGCCTCAATAGACAATACTTCATTGTATTAAACAATGAAACAAATCCAATTATTATCCAATCCAATGGAACGTCCAAAATTTATAGCGTTCGCAGTTAGAGCCTACATTAAAATATAATTGAAGCTAGTGGGTAATAAAAGTGTTTTTAATTTATGATACGCTGTAGCTTTTAAATTGAATCATGTTCATCGTTGAGGCGGTCGCAGCTCGCTTCAAACTTGAGAGCGACACTTGTAAAAGAGTATACGACTTTAGACTTCACTCGAAATTTAATTGAAATAGTTTATTGAAACTCCTCGCGAATTTTCCGTCGCTCTCGAAGATTCAGTTTTAAATGTTGACTCATTTACTTACGATGTTTCGATGAAACGCTTTGTAAAGAGCGGCAGCTCCTCAATCTCTGTGAAACTGAATTGAATTTTTAAATTTATTAATTAACTTTAGTAAAGGATCGTTGTAAAATGCCCTTTATAGGGCCTATTTTTAATCAACATTCAAAATCCTCTAAACTTAATAACTTCCGAAAATAATTAAATATAAAGTGAACAAAACGGTGACCCATATGTAAAAAAATCCCTTTAATATAGATGACACATTAATAAGTCATGATAAAAAAACTAAAGTGCAGGGCTGCCACGCGAAAAGCAGTTGCGGATATGTTTATTTATTATTCCGCAGTAAAGTCGCAACGTAGCAACGAAAACAATATATCCTTCCTCCAGGTGGACAGTAAATGAGGGTTGCATGTAAATTTTCTACCGCGTACTGTTTATCTTGTGTCCTCATTGCAAAAGTTCCTTATTTAAAGTGAATCCCTAATGATTACAGACATGTAAAACTACGTAAACATATGAGGTTAGATTCTACTAACAATTTAAAGACATTAAAGACATTTATTCCGACACTTCACAATTTACAATATATAGAGGAAATTAAAGCAAAAAAAAAAGAAATAAAAATTACATAAAACACACAACAAAAAGGGTACAACAATATTTTGTAATTTTATTCTTTGAGCATGACCCATCCAGCAAGAGACTATTTGGCGTGGGCGGATGATTCGAATTCATTGACGGGAGACGTTGAGTTTTCTTTTTATTATATAAAATGACGAGACGAGAAAATCGTGCGCTTGATGGTAAACGACACACCTATACGCTGGCATCATTGCCCTCCAAACCGGAACACAGCATTATTTACGCACTATTGTTTGACAGCATCCATGTTTGACATAACTGGCAATGCATGTGTTTGCAATGTGTAAAGGCTTTTCTACAATTTTAATCCTGTAGTGTTATAATTAAATTCCCTAAACCTCATTTGTATCATCGTCTGCTTATTACAATTGACTCAACGTCAGTTTTGTTGTGTTATTTTTTAATACAAAATAATTTATGCTTATTAGTTGTATTTCTTTTCTGCTGTTTAATTACTAAAAAAATGCTGTGCCTCGTCTTTAGCGGTTTCGCTATTTCACGCAGAGGAGTACGTTCACAATACTTATAATGCAAAACACGCCACCCTACGTTATATTGGTTTAAACCAGCGACGAAGCTCATTTTGTATGCGAGATTTGTAAGGTTTATTTACTTTTTTTCTCCCTCTTGTCAAAGCTTAAGGCAATTTTTATAAATTACAGGTTTTTACTCGAGACCTCGACTTTTTACGACTAATCTAATTTACGAACCTTTATAGAGAATTTTACTGGCGGAAAGGAAATTAGTAGAATTATATTTTGGTTAGTTTTACGCAGGAAAATATCGCACAGATTAATTGAATAAAAATGAAAAATCTCGTTGAAGGTAACAAACACGCTTAAATCCCATTTTAATTGTTTTTTTAATACTTATTGATTTTTCTGTTTTTCTTGGGATAAAGGTTCGTTCCTAAATTGTATTTACTTTGAAATCCCTACGGGAGTTGGTTGTAAAAGGTCATTTTAAAAAATGTCACTTTTCACACATTTTTTTTCTTTGACGTTTCATCGTATTTATTATTAGTTAAGTCTCGATCGACCCTAAGTTTTCATATCATTTATTTAAATTACAAAGCTTCTTTATTTTTTTTAATCTCCATTTAGAAGAATAAGTATTTGTCCTTATTTATTAGAGATACCTTAAGTGAAAATAAATACCTAATATTACGACACACAATTATCGATATCAATACATATATGAATGGGGATGAAGTGACTGTACATATAAGCATACGACTCATCACAAGATTGTTAGATAGAAGTGAATCGCTTCAATTCGAACAAATTAAACGTAAATGGTGGATAATATTTTCAATTGAAGTGAATGTTTCCGCGAACAATCCTCGCGTATATTTCCATTGCAATCCAATTACAGTCGGATTAAGGCAAATAACGAGCACCAGCTTGTTCTCAAAAGTGCTCGGGCTTCGGCCGTAATTTCTGCGTAGCGGAAGTCTGTGCAACACAGTGCATTGTAATGAAACCGTTAAGCCGCTGAGAATAGTTCGAGATTAACGTTTCAATGGGTTTAACGTCGAAAACTGTGTTGCAGTGGAAAAGTAACTCGAAAGGTTAACTGAACAGTTAACATAACTACTCAAAGTTTACACCCAAAGATTGTGTTGAAGTATTGTGTTTGGTATTCGATTAGTCTGTATGTGATAACAGGACTACTGCCTCCATAGTTTATGCTACAGTATAGGCCTACTCTTTCTAAATCAAAGGAATCCAGGGTTTAAATTTCTGGAGGATAACGAATCTGTGTTGTCGTTTCTGAGTTGAGTTAGAATACTGGAGGTATGTTGATGAGTAGACTTTAGTCCTAGCTAAATGAAATCCACCCACGGCCAGCCTGTGGGCTGGAACTGGTCATAGAGAGCGTTCAGAGTAGTTTTAATGAGTTCATTTTGAATACGCCTTTGAGGAGAGTGCTGGGTACATGCCGATAGTGGAATTAGGCAATAACTACGTATGCTCTCCCTGCTCGCCACTTCAACTTCCGTGGCTGAGGTAGAGTCGCGAGGAAAGCACAGTGACAGTATTGCGTAGACCATTCTTCTCCTCCCCCGTTAGCTGAGCCACATCGCTGATACAACATGCAGAGACCGCGTGGTGAGAGGATTGTTAGTGTTGTGATGTGACGTCTAGGAGAACAAAACTAAAACGTGAGAAGTGGTGGAGTCCAAGACTAGATCCAGTGGGGCTCGGTGGAACATCAAGGCAGTTTTAGTCGCTAACTCTAATTTATTTCCAATCGGAAAGGTATTTTCTTTCAGGTAGTCGCCCAACTAAATAAGTTAGGGAGGGTACACTTCTGTCTATACAAACTCTTATCTTTCATAGATTAGCAACTGCAGCCTAAATCGATCCGGACGACATTAGTTTTACATGCAATGAACATAAACGTAATGAAGGGGTAAAGTTGGTATTAGAATTTATTCCATCATTTAAAATACTTAAAATGTTTCCTTTTTTTATGTGGAGTGTGTACTTCAAGCATTTTTTTTAATTCAGTTAATTTTCTTTCAATAGATTCTGGTTGTTTCAATCATTCTAGTTCATTCAATAAGTTTTTTCGGATAAAGTATAAAGAGTAGAAATTATGTAGTAAAACCGCAATCTCTTATCATTGGTAGTAGTGAAACTATTTGAACCAAAATTGATGCCAAATGATAGTGTAGGGAAAACGTACATATTTGTTAAAATATATGCATAAAATTGAAAAAAAAAATGCAAATGACCAAATACCCGACCATATTTAAATATTCAACATATTTTAAATCAATTACAAACACGTCATAAAATATTACGGGAAAACAATTAGTACTAATTATTTATGAAAAGGTGATTTAGCCAAAGATAAAAATAGGTATTTTTTCGTTTAAATATTTTTTGCTACGGCAAACTAGCATAAGAAAACATTTGTATTTTACTAATGTTTAGTACAAACGATATAAAACGGAGATTTTAATAAGGGAAAATAGGACACCATTTTAGCTACATTATAAATGTTGATATCAAAAACATTACGATTGAAACATTAAAATTTTGGTTCAATCCTGATATAAGTTTTTTTATATACCCGACTGTAGTAAAAGAAATAGGACTAATTACATAACATACAAAGATCTCATTAGCAGCACATCACAACATTCCAACACAGAGTGAACACAAAGCGATCCAAGCGCAGAAGCGACTGGAATAGGAGAATATTAATTAGACCCCAAAAGGCTTTCATCTACAAAATTGCTGTAAACTAATTACAAACATCCACTTTGATATTTGGTCAGAGTTATTCGAGTCGATACACATAGCGCGAAACAGATCATTTGATAAACTAGATCATGGTGAATCATTTGTTCGAAGAGTTCGCTACAAATAATCGTAGGTAACAAACAAGTGAGAATTTTTATTTTATCAAGAAGGATTTTGTTGAAACAACATCTGGTGCAGTGAAGATCGTCTTGCAGGATTTTTTCTAAGTGGAGAGTCCTACTCTTGCATAAAACTGAGGTGGTACCACTGAATTGCCAGATATTCTGTCGCCAAGCTGTATTGTGTTTCGGTCTGAAGTGCAATGATGCCAGCGTGATTACAGGGCAAAGAGATAAATCATCTTATGTCTCTGGGTGACGAGCGCAGCAAAGAGCCAAGTAAAATCTGTGTGGTACTGTGTTGTTATGGGCAGGCGTGACGCTTACCATCAGGTCCATGACATGCTCGTCTCGTCACTTTATCTCGTAAAAAAAAGAAGTGTCATTATTAGTGTGAAATAATGATGTTGAAACTTCTGCGATTGCGTCGTTGGGTGTATTCGAATATATATCTGATAAAATAGTAATCGGATTTTGATTAATGATGCTTTTTTGTATTAAGGCTAATACGACACACTGTTAAAATTGTTGTGTATTAAATTTTAAATTAAATTTATAATCGTTCTGTTATGGGCGGGTGTCTCGCATACCATCAGGCGTACTTCTTGCTCGTCTCGCAAAAAAAACATAAATTAGTTTTAATAATGATGTTTTTATAAAAAAATAAACTACGGTAATAATAGGTCATCTTCAACTTTAGTGGTAAAAAGGGATATACCCCATATTATGTATTCCAGTTTTAAGGAGATACTCGTACTTTGCAGAAAAATACTGCAGGTATTGTCCTGGAAAATACGTAGATGTCTGAAAGGCAACTGAATTGATTTCGATCAAACATACTTTAGTTTTATTAAGTTAAGAAGCTTTGAATTTATATAAAGTTTCCCGGTAATAAGTCTGAATAATATGTACCCATTATAATTTGAACTTTTTAATTTTAATATAGAATAGATAGACATCCTCTGAGTGTTAAATATAACAGGGCCATACGGAGTTTAGAACTGTTCGGTAAGTTAAAAAAGCAAGTGTGTTAGCATATCATCAGGCTTCTACCTTTTTTACTATGGAGTTATGGAGTCAAACGAGCGAGCGGCTCACCTTAGATTACTCTCCTCCACACCACTACTGCTAATATAATACGCTTATCGTATATTAATTAGAATATACTTTTTTTCTAAATAATTTCGAAAATGTATTAACCAGGTAATACGCTTTATGTTTCCATTAATAGTAACAATCTTTTGTATTCAAAAGCTATAACGGCGAGAGGCGATAGTAATCTATTATTTCGACCTCGTATATCTATTTCTCACAATAGAATACCCCACAAGATACATATCTAATATATCTCCCGTATTTAGGTTTCGTAACGTAGCCTCGGTAAATCAAAAATTCTAAACTCAGTCTTAAATTAAGTATTAGGTGTCTTAGTTTGGAAACAATTGATCACGTCTATATATTTTATAAAATACTATTATTAATCAATTAAATGAAAACAAGAATTATTTATTGATAAATTTTAAAAATGTCTACGTCAGTTGATATCTGTATTCACTCAATATATAAACACTAACAATAATTTATGATAGTTATTTTTTTTTCAGTTCAAAAAGATTCCAAACATTTATCGCTATGGGGAATTGGACTGGGAATCAACTTTATGCGATAAAATTAAATCCCTCACCTATGGCGTAGTTGCTACTGGCTTCCGCGTCTCGGGTCGTGGGTTCGATTCCCACCCTGGGCAACTATTTGTATAACCACAGTTAATTGTTCCGGATCTGGGCGTTTGTCCGTCTGGAATTTATATCTGTAAAAAGATTTTTCTATATCCTAAAAT
>DWGO01000267.1:0-13479 GCA_018247635.1 Eurytides dolicaon deicoon
TTTTATATTTTTCTAACATTGGTTATATTAGAATAAGAATTATCTTTAATTTAAAATCAGTGTTATAGTATTATAAAACATTTAAAAAAAACAATTGTGTTATTTTAAAAAATCCATGTTTCTATAACATATAATTGTTAAAACTTAACTAAGAATTAAGCCACTCTTAATGAGTTTTAAATAATTAAATTGTAAAAAATAAAATAACAGAAACATGTCACTAAAACATGAAATGGTAATCTGAAATCAATTTCACATAAATAAATATTAGCATTTGAAAAAAAAAAGATGCATATGAGAATTAAAAGTAGTTGATGAAATGTAAATTTGCCCATTAAAACGATTCGTTTCGAAATCCCTATTGCGATATATGCATTTTCCTTCATTATGGATGTAAATTCGGACCGGCAATTTTAACGAAAAGTGATTTCGAAAATTATTTAAGCGAAATAGCTCCAGAAACCCTAACAATAGTTTTTTAAAATAGTAGAGCTATTATATTAAAAACTTTTTTGTCATAGTTGTTTTACATTAGTTAATTCTTAGTTATTCTAAAATTTTTCGCGAGTATGGCAAATAATAAAAAATTAAACTGAGCGAAATATTTTGAGAATTATTACAATAAAATTGATTTATTGACACTGCATTAATGCATGCCTCAATGGTTTTGCTATAACTCTGTTTGTGGCAAAGTTTTCCAGCATGTATTCGAGTCAACGAACGATCAAATTGTCAACATGTCAAATCTGTACTAGGAACACGAATACGTACTGATATTGGCGTACGGTGTGAAATCGCAATTGCTAGAGAAGTCAATGCAAAATTAAAAATCTCGATATAGGAAAAGTAAATGACAAAGGGTTGTAATAAGCCATAGTAGTTCTAGTGCAATTTAAAACAAAGTTATAAACGTAATTGTTAGTAGGACCCCTTTTCCTTCTCGGGCGGTACGGCATTGCCAGATATTCAACCGCTAAATAGTAGGGCGCATTGCTATGTTCCGGTTTGAAGTGCAATGATGCCAACGTAATTATTGGGCATAGAGATAGAACATCTTGAGTCTCTGGCTGACAAGTGCAGCGCGTTGCCAAGCAGGTTCTGTGTGGCACTGTGTCGTTATGGATAGGCGTGTCATTTACCCTCAATCGAGGGAAATGTTTTCGTCATTCTATGCAAAAAATAAAGTTAGCACATAAACGAAGGTGGATTACCAACGCTGTTTAGGTTAAATTTTTATTATAATAATATCTTGGCGAGAATGCACTGCGATAATAATTGATGAACGTTAAGCGATATGCCGTGTACCAAATAAATGATGTACATAGACAATGTTTCTCAGGTGCTGTGTGAGGATTTAGAATGATTAATTGCCACTCATGAGCGATATAAATTGAACGATCATTCACGTTTAATCCTTTGACAGTTTAGCTGGAATTGCTGTGAGTTTAGAGTTCAAAGTGTAACTACGAGCGAATAGCCCTCTTAATTGCTTATAAATATGTCATTACTTATCAAGCAGTGACAAAGTACTTACTGTTGTTCACACAATCCATTAGACATGCAAAAGTCAACACTTTTGCATGTCTAATGGATTGTGTGAAAAAAAATATTGCAAACCGTAGTACAACCACTATAGTTTTAAAATTAGTTTTTTTATTTCTACTGTAGTGACAAAAATGTTAAACATTAAGCCGATTAAATACGATTTTCCGGGAAATAAACATTCGAAAACTATGTAAGCGGAATTATATTTACCTCGTATCTTGGTGACTTCTTGTCAATGAAGGCCTTTTATACTAATTCACACTAACAAGTTAATTTCCAATTTGACTTTTAAATACCACTTACTTATAAAATAAAACTACGTGTGAAAAGTCGGGAAATTAAAAAACTAAAATAAACGCGATAAAATCCGTAAATAGTTTTATTTTATAATGTCAAGTATTCGCGTAAATAGAAGAAATCATTACCACTTATTTATTCAAATAAGTGCACGATACCTATTTTCAAAATTTAAATATTTCTTTAACTTGTTTTATAAGATGAATGGATCTTTAAAAAGGATGAATCTTTTTATTGGCAATGTATGTATATCTATTATGAATGAGAATAATTTATAAAAACATTTTCATCGGACATGTATTCATGTTCACGGTACGAGACAGGGTAAGAATTCGACAAAAGTAATATTAATTGCATGTTTCATAAGCGAAAAGAGATAAATTGAATATTTGAGAACTGCTAAGAGTTATATTACCTGTTTGCAATTAGACATGAACTTTACTGGGGTCTATAGGAGCTACTGTACATTCAAGTGTAGCAAATTTTGAAGAAAGAAAAAAGAAACCTTTCGGAGCTATATCGACTTAAATACTCCTAACGAGCTACCTTGTGTGACACAATCACACTGAATACTGAATAGCGAAACTGAATGGGAGCAAGTGCCGGAAATGTGCTTCTGAACAACCTTTTGTTCAACTTAATTTTGCTTTCAAGAAGTTAAAAAAAAAACCGCACGGTGAGAATTAGTTATTTTTTTTACGTGATAAAGTGACGAGACGAGGAGGTCGTACGCCTGATGGTAAGCGTCACCACGCCTGCCCATAACAACACAGTACCACACAGAGCGTGTTTGGCTCTGTGTTGCGCTCGTCATCTAGATGTAGATGGTCTATCTCTTTGCCTTGTAATTGCACTGGCATCATTGCCCTTCAAACCGGAACACAGTAGTGCTTCCACAGTACTGCTTAGCGGCAGAATATCTGGCAATGCAGTGGTACCTCCCCAGTCGGACTCTGCAAGAGTCCTACCACTTCTACGCTACACGTATGCTACACGATTTATCCGCAAGATTCTGATGATCCTTTTTATATAGTAATAGGTTTAGTGCAAGGTTTGCCTCAAAAAATAATTACTATCATTTTAATTTGACCATCAAAAAACACTAGGAAACTCAAAATAATATAGGAAATGTTTTTTTTACGAGATAAAGCGACGAGATGAGCAAGTCGTGCACCTGATGGTAAGCGTCACGCCTGCCCATAACAACACAGTACCACACAGAGTGTGCATGGCTCTGTATTGCGGTCGTCACACTGAGGTATAAGATGATCTATCTATTTGCCTTGTAATGACACTGGCATCATTGCCTTTCAAACCGGAACATAGTCGTGCTTACACACTACTGCTTGGCGGCAGAATATCTGCCAATGCCGTAGTACAGCCCCAGTCGTACTTTACAAGAGTCCTACCACTTAGGTATAATTAGAAGTAATTGAAGTCGGGTGACGTTTCTCTTTATGAACCACGAGTGGCATTGGTCGAGAAAGTCGACGTCTCGAGCATCAACGAGTATTTTCCTTCGCTTCATTTAAATAAGCACCTAATTGCAATACTGAAAGTTTTGGCTGAAAACTTTCCGCCTCCTAGTTTTTGTATTTCTTTTCTCGAGTGCTATGTTGGAGAATGCTGCCGCGAAGTTTCCAGATCAGCAAAGGAATAAATAGTCAAGTGCTCTCGAGAATGGGTATTTTGTAATATTTTTCTTCGCTCATATACATAAGTAACCATACTATTGTTTTCGAGGTAAGGTCAAAGTTCCTTTGTTTTACACAAATGGTTAAATAAGTTAAAGATTTTTACTCTATTAATTAGGTTACCGGGATGGTGATTGAATATTTGAAATCCAAAAGTATAGACCTCCCAACAGAATGAATTAAGAAAATTGTTAAAAGTTGATTATCAGGAGGATCATGTTCTTTCAAAAGCAGAAGCTTATTATTTTCTAAAAACACGATGATTAAGAAGTAGTTATATCTAATTAGTGTAAAGAGTATGCAGCTCTCTGTTATTGGCGTAGTTATTAAAAATATAAACGCAAAGTTATCATTTATAAATATAAATTTATATAAAGTAACTCTAGAAATAAATGATATTTAAAATAAATAATTGTATCGCAAATAATCGTAATATATAAAACGTTTATTAAATTGTAAGCGTTGAAAGGATTGAGGGTGACAGATGATGATGATCTATGTCTTTGAGACAACCTCGAGCGATCGATTTCAAAGTTTCATGAAATAAAAGTTCTTAAACTGAATTTAAAATTTATTATCACTTATTATAAGAGTGGGTTTAGACAAGATAGAGAAATAGTAAATTTTGCACAATAAAAGGCATCCGAAACTATATTCGTCGTGAATAGATTGGAGGGACTGTAATAACTAATAACTGACATTAAAGCGAGCGCTTAAACTTTTGCCGTTAAAATAATATGTGTGCTGAGGGTCATTTGCGAACAGATAATTAGAGGAGAGTTCGTTTGGTGTTTCACTGTGGTTGTAATAACCTTCGAAGGTATTAACAGATTCGTTTTGGTTTATTTGAATAACTCCTCCGTTAATTGTAATTTGTTTACGTTTGTTACTCTAGACTCTAGAAGATTTTTTAGTAATTTCTTGTGTATATGCAAGTACTTGATAGTAATGAATAAAACAAATTTAAATAATTGAAATTATGAACACCGTAACAAATTTGAAATGTCGGGTATTCACAATAAAATTCGTAAATAGTTTCATTTTATAGAGAACTTCCTTCTCATTTGGAGGAGATTAGTAATCGTATTTTCTTAAGGAGAAACATCACTTTAATAAACATTACAGCATACTATACTTTATATATACATATATAGTTGTTTAGCAAATCGGAGGACGTAAAAGCACCATTAGCTGTCGTCTCAGCACTTAATGTTTACTTAATGTACTATCAGTAGATGTCATTTACGATAGTACGTCGCTGCGAGAGATGTTTGTGTTTATGCTAGTATTAGTGCTAGGTATGCTAATATAGACAAATAGTAGGTTATCTTGACCAAATAACGGATAGCGATAATCCAGTTAATTCATTTATTTATTCGTTAATATTTTTGTGGATTTTTCGAGAATCCTTTCTGTATTTTCTTTTGCATAGTGTGAGTTTTGCTTATCAGAACAGCAAGGGGCCATGCAGTATTTAAAACTCTGCTTTACTCTGCGCAGCGCTCGTCACCTGAAGATGTGAAGTATATTTTAATAATAATTGTTATGAATTTCCTTATCCTCAGTATTACTTAGGAAAGATTGCAATTTAAACTTTTTGTTCTTTACATTTGTTTTTCTTGTAAAATACGGTAAACACCTGAACATCACTTATGTAAGATAATCGTACCTATTTACTCTTATAAAACTTTCTTTCCTTTTGTAGATGTTACAAATGGTGGGACTCTTGCAGAGTCCGACTGGGGCGGTACCACTGCATTGCCAGATATTCTGCCTCCAAGCAGTAGTGTGTAAATAATACTGTGTTCCAGTTTGAAGGGCAATGATGCCAGCGTAATTACAGGGCTGATGGTCTCGTCACTTTATGGTGAAAAAAAACTTCCTTTTATTTTCCAAAAAAAATGAGATCAGTCAGGATGAACGAAATAGAATAATACTTCATAAGCGATCTACCGTCATTTCTTTGATATCTTATGTTATCTCAATTTAACGTTTTGTTTTCTTTTATGACACAGTGACGAGATGAGCAAGTGATGCACCTGATGGTAAGCGTCACGCCTACCCATAGCAACACAAAACCATATAGAGCGTGCTTCGCTTGTCACCCAGATATATTAAATGGTCTATCTCTTTGCCCTATAATTTCACTCGCATTATTATATATAACGTGTAATAAAATAGCAAATAACGTGAAATGTCTTAGTGATTAAACTTATCTCTTAAATCTTTGTCGAGTGTATAAAACAAGCATACTTCTTGATTTTAACACGTCCCATGACTGACTTATGGAATGTGAAATATTTGTGCTTTTAGTCTGCGCGACTTTGTAAATTTTACCACTATTCACCTTTCTATTCTAATGGTAAAAAAGGTAAAAAATGAAACAACAGTTATGTTATCTCTAAAAGCCTTCATACGCTTGACATTAGGCGGTTTGCATTAATATGGAAATGCTGTCTTTAATCTAGGGCAAAGGCCAAACCGAGGCGTAAAGTCGGATGAAGTGTTCAGATTATGTTAATTTCTTCGAACAATGTTGCGGATTTCCATTTGAAATTTCTGAATTCAGTGTAATGTAAATTCCATAACTGGAATGTTTTTATAAAATTTATGGAAATTCAGCTGAAGTACATATACTATTTGTATGTATATTGTTGTAAATCAACCATGCACCGTTTTTATTTAATTACCGTGCTATTAGCAATTATTTCCCTCTCATATCCTTAAAATTACTAAGTAATATTTATTACCATAGTTTACTGTTAGTCACTATTAATAACCGCCAGTAATTTATTTATTAATACTATTAATTATTGACAATTTAAAGTCAGTGTCTATTGCTGGGTATATACGTTGAGGTGGATTTCTTGTAAGTAGCGTTCAGGTTGGAAAAGGTGTCGGTATCCATTGAAAAATGTAAGAAATCCATTGTCGAACAAGAGTGAGTTTCATTGAACAGTCATATTTTAACCAGAGCCGTTTCCACGTGTTTCTGTAAATAAAAATGTATAAATATTATTTTCATATTATATAAATGCATAAAGGGAATTCAATTGCAGATCTTGCTCATGAATATTAGATCCCCAAGGTACTGAATAAAAGAAAGACAAAATCGAAATACGGTAAAAACAAACACGTTGACCGCTTACGTGTTAAACTGTCTCCTATTACTTGAAACCCACGATTTATTGATTTATCCATTTGCACTTGACATACTTCCAATATTATTGGTCAAAGAAAATGTTGACGCAAAATTTGATAAATGATTAAATTTATAATTATTAGTGCTTTGCGCTTGACGTTGCATTCGAACTTTACGTCCATCTATCTCTTGAATTTCTTCACTCAATGTATCATCTAAATTGTATATCCTTATATTTCGACCATCTTCGATAAACGTATTTGCTCTTCTGAAATCCTCTTTGAATAAATGGCGACTGTTGACACAAATGACGAATGCGGCGAGTATAAGAATATTCCTTTTGTACATTTTGAGTTTTTGATCTTATATGATCTGATCACGAAAGACCCTTATGATCGCATCAGAAGACGAGATTAAACTGCTTTGACCATAAGATAGGTTTGCTTATATATAAATGCAGTTAATATGTAAAACTGGTGCCTTCGGGGATGTCCCTTATTCACAAGTTTATTTATTAACTGGAAACGACTTAGAATGCAGATGACACTTCATTTGAAAGAAGCATAAAATTGTGGTAAAATACTAGAGCTAAATTCAGTTTTAATGTGTTATCTTTAACTTAAGCAAATAGATGAAGACGCGTAATAGATTTTTTTTTCAATATTTAATATCAATTAATTTAGGGACAAAGTCCCTTTTACTCAGTATTTTATTATAAATTGGTCCACAAAGAAGTAATGTCAATACTGATAAAAAATCATTTTATTGTCTCATCTAGTTCAGTTAGTATCAACGTAAATTTGCAGTGCTAAGGGAATTCCCTGAGATAAAAACTCTTAAACTCCGAGATAAAGACTTTAGAGTGATTGACGCCGGTTACGCATGACTAGTTCAAAATACTGTTAATTACTTAAACATTTGTCATGCTGCTTACATTACTTATGTAAATGAATAAGGAAAATATCCTCATTTGTACGTATAACTGTCTAGACTTTTTCATTGTTATTACGTAAATAAAAAAATATAAGGAACTTCGATTTTCCCTTGACTGCGCCATTTTCTCGCCATTTTTTGAGAATTTTTCAGGATAACATTAACCTATGTATGTTACTTTCGTCTCACAAACTACATACTTTTTACAAGTGGTAGGACTCGTGCTGTCCCAGACTCCGACTGGGGAGGTACCACTGCATTGCCAGATATTTTTCCGCCAAGCAGTAAAAAAGCACTACTGTGTTCCGGATTGAAGGGCAATGATGCCAGTGCAATTACAGGGCAAAGAGATAGACAATCAATAACTCTGGGTGGCGAGCGCAGCACAGAACGTTATGAGCAGGCGTGACGCTCTCCATCAGGCGCACGTCTTACATTACTCTACATATATTACAAAATTAATTCTGATCTTTTATTTAGTTGTTGCGTAATAGAAAATGAAATGTACAAAGATAGAGAATTATAATAAGAAAAGAATGTAAAGAAAACAACCGACCAACCAATTTTACTCAATTTTTTATCGCTATTATAGACTGAAAGTCTTATAATGCAATCAAACTAAATATTGTATTTTTTATGTGATAAAGTTACCAGACGAGAATATCTTGCAATGTGGTACCTCCCCAGTCGGACTGTGCAAGAGTCCTACCACTTGAAATTTATTTATTACGCGGGTAAAATCGATCTAACTTAATTCAACACTGTAATCCCTTTCAAAGCATTGATTACAAAACAAATATAACTAATACTTCAAATCTTTTATAGAGAACAAATCGATATCCATAAATAAAACAGCCCGGTCGATCGGATGCCGTAAAAGTTTCAAAGTAATGAAACTGAATAATGCATGTGTTTAATCGTATCGTAAAAGGCGGAGCCTTGCCTCTCCATATCAAACATCCTTCTTTGAGTTATATCGAAGCATCATTATAAAAATAACTTTTATTCTCAATGTTTGCTTTTATCCCTTCAGTTACGTTATACTGCGGTTTAAGTGCTTTACCTACCTAGCCTTAACGCCCTTACTGTATAAAGAAAGAAATTTAAAATATGCTAGCCTAATAACTTTATAACGTTCTAATATGTCCATCCTTACTACTTAATGCATATTTTCACGGCTAGTACATTTGAAATTGGTAATAATATCAACTGCTAACATAATTTATTATTGCTATTACAAATCTAAGATAATTTTTTTAATATGATATAAGTTACGCCTTTCGTTTGCGTTCCGTCAATGTGTGCCTGAAAAATCCAGAGGAGAAGAAAAATTATTTACCTGTTTCAATTCTCTGCCGTAGGAGTTCCCGCTGCGATTTACTCATACTTAGGGCAATAATGCTAGCGTAATTACTAGGTATAGAGATATAACATATTATATTTCTGGGCGTCGAGCGACGCACAGAGCCAACTTTCTGTTTGGTACTGTTTTGTCATGGGCAGTCGTGATGATTACCATGAGGCGCACAACTTGCTAGTGTCATTTTATCTCCAAAAAAAAAAAACGTATGATATTATAATATTTATCTAAAAAATAAAAGGTACTTCAAAAAATCGTATTACACAATGACATCTCCGGTTAGTTCAAAAAATTAAATTGGCAGAGTTCTAGAACACTTTTCATAAATAAACAATAAAATTAATATTTTAAGAAATTGTTAACCCTTTTTTCATTAAAATAATTTAACTTTTAACCCCCGTTGCAAAAGGATTGTTAATATTTGAATATGTATATAAGTTTTAATCTATATATGGTCTCTGTTTCTTTGTCTATGGCAGCGTGGCAAACTCATGAATCGATGTGATCTATTTTTTTTAAAGGAAAATTGATCCAAAGTGTTTTAGCTAATAAAAAAAGGCTAAGAAAAATATGTCATGCTCCATGAAGTTTTTTAGTTTAATTATAGTATGGTATACGAACAATAATGTAATATGATATATACAGAAATACAAAAATTTCGCCGTATGTAATTTTTACGGTCTTACAACTTATAATAACTCACAGTTGCTGTTTAAAGTGAAAGATGAGCAGTTTGAGGTTAATTTGCATTCCCTTTGATAGTAATGCTGTAAATATTTCACATTATATAGACAAGCTCGCCGGGGGCTTTCACTGTAAAGAATTTAAATAAAACAGTCCTCTTTGAAACGCTATTAAAATAATTAAGATTCCGTTAGTTCAAAGCTCTTTTTGAAATGTCTTAAATTGAATATGCTGGAGCAAATCGAAGCATGTCAATTTTTCTAGTCTATTTAAAACATTTAAACATTATATTTTTGTATTATTGATTTCATAATTTTCGACTTTTAAATAAAATAAGTAGTCAAGGTAAATACGAAAACACAACGGTTGCAGTTATGAAAAAAAAAATTAGTTTGCATAATCAAGTGTGAACGTGAACTGGGTGAAATTTACTTTTTTAAAAATTATTCGTATTCTGAGTCCAAACAATACTTTCCGGTTGGTGAAAAAAAATAAAAAGATTTTATTAATTTAATCTAATTTAATGTACAACTATCAACATTCGCACGTTTTAATACTATATTATCAATTTCTAAATAAGATCTATTAATTACGCTTAGAAAAATCTTGTAAAGGACAGTCCACCAGTGGGCTCCCATCTGCTGCTTGGCATATAAGGGGACACGGATTTGCCGAATCCCGCGTTCAAATCTAACGAAGAGTCGCGATTCTTGAAGAGATTTAAATTTCCCATCGCGGAATAGTCAGTCTTCTTGAACAGATCAGTGTGTGCCATGCCAAGCGATGCTCCTATTTTGTCGCTGAAAATTTTACTCATAGTTATTTTCTTTAAATAAACAAATGATATTAACCAGTACTGCCATATTCCAGTTTTAAAAGAAAAAAAATGACATAGGCAACTTTTCAAACAAGGTATTTATATATTCATAAGTAACTTTTAACATACCCACAAACAAAAAGCTTTTATTAATTTTTCTTAGAAGTTATCAATGAACTGATTAGATACTTACTCATAGGTGTAACCAACTTTGCCGCCGTAGGTATCGAAATTAGGGATGTTCGGATTGTTGGGGAAAGTTCTCGTCGCGAAAGCATTAGCAGTGATGTCATGCTTGTCATTGTGGAACAAGTTCGCTTTTCCAGCTGCAGTCAGCTGATCGCCGAAAGGAAGGTGCTGCCCCGTTAGACTCGCACCGTGGCCATTCCTGGAAACGAATATTGTTAAAGTCAAACAAAGGCAAAAATTCTCCATCATTAAAACGATTATCTGCCACCGTTTGTCTGAAAATTTTGTAACCTTTTATTTTAAGAATGAAATATCAAAAATAAGATACATACTCGTATATAAATATATAAACTTACACGTTGTCCCAAGCCAAACCGCCACCTCCTGCTTTAAAGCCCCCTTTGCCATCAGCGGCACCGATACTTCCAACTGCACTTAGCATGTTCTTATCATTGCCAGTCAGCGGAATCTTTAAACCGACGTTGGAAGTTCCATCTGGATTGGTGCTAACGCTGCCGTGTGCTTGACGTCGCACTCTCGAAATATGATCACCTCCGAATAATTCTGGGACTTCTGACATTGACTCTTCTATTTCGTATACCACAATATTGCTACCGTCGTCTATTGTAAGATACGGTCCGACTTCTTCATATAAATGCCGACTGCTAGCACACGCTATCAAAGCAGCTACAACAATTATCTTCGACTCGAACATTTTGAATCTGTTTGGCAAAAGATGTTAAAGCAACTTATGATTTACGAGTACTTCCTTAGATGAGACTGATGTGTGTTCGAAGCAAAACTCTCCTTATATACATACTATCATGCACTTCATGTTAAAATCCCCGACGATCTTTGATCTCAGGCATGTAAACATATGTATATATTGCTGGAAGTGGCTTTCTTTGTTTACGCACATAAAATGTACTTTAAGTAATACGTTAACATAGTAGACTAGTCAGTTTTATTTTACATATTATTATTTTTGAAAGGAGACTTAAATTTGAAAAGAAATATTAAATTTAAATTTATAAAAAAAAATCTCATCTCTGAATTTGACATTGCATTATTATATTATTGTTAGTTGTAATATACCGAAACAGTTATCAATCTTTCGCATTTTTCGTCTAGACAGCGTACATTTTTTTTACTTATTTTAGGTGCACCTTCCAGTCAAGATTCTTTCATTTCACAGAGAAGTCTCCGCGATAAGCGTCTAAGCTGACCACGCCGACCTTAAGTCACACGTGATTGATAAGTGATTTTAAAGAAAAGTACTTTTTCGGAAATTTTTTCTTAATTAAAACGTATCTTCGTGACGTAAGTTTCTCCTAGACGACATATATTATTAATTACCCAAGCAAAATGTTTTTTATTTATTAAAAAAGCAACAAAAATCTTTGCAAAAATATTTATAAAAAAACATATATACAATATATTGTAATAACATCAAATCAAATAGAAGTGTAAAAAAATATTCATTCATCTGGATCGAATAATATGAAAACCAATAAATGTAAAAAAAAAAAGTTGCGTCATATTCAGTTTTGAAACCATAACATAAGAAAGTGTATCAATATTCAACTACTACGCCACTACACCACTTGAAAGCCGTTCAAAGTTTAAAATGCCTAAGTTTCATCATAAATACCGAGATTTTAATTTAGAAGCTTTCTAATTTTGTTGTAATATGTGATATAGATATTTTATGATTTTGTGATAATAATCCGGGTTTTCTCTGCAACAAAATCAAAAGCAAACATAAATACTTTAACAGCCGGTCTTAGCTTGTGTTATTCCCCTTTTACCTTTTATCTTTAACGTGCATTAAATAACCGTGGTAGAGTATTTGAATGAAAACAAACGCGTTGTTTTGTAAACAATGATGTCACTATATATTCATATTGTAATACTGGATGACTCAGAACTGAAAACTAACTTCCTATCCACATATAATCGAAAGGGTTGTAGACAATGAAAGTATACTTTATTTAGATGAATAAATTATTCTTTATGATATAACCGAATATATTTTAATTTACAATTTTTGATAGGTACTTAAATATCAAAAATAATTATTCATATTTTTACTATTAATTATGGCTCTTGAAAAAAAAAATAAAGATTAATCTCTCAACGCAATAGAGTGTACAATATTCTTGGTTATACCCTCTTTAGCCAATACAAACAAACTGGATGGTTCACCCACGCGAGATCATGCCACATATAGTTATCCGTGGGTAAAGCATGGAGTGTCCAAATCTAACCCACATACAGATAACGTTTGGCCTTGTGACTAATTGATCGTCATTGCGAATGCTAATCTCATTGCGAATTGAGTGCGTTTTCAATTGGCACATCCGTAGAAATCATGGGGATCTGTGGCTGCAGTACATTTTCGCCTTGAAACTTGTCATTCAAAATGCTGTCTTCAATAACGTTTTTCATTAAATTTTTAATGACTAATCGTGTGCTATTGCACAGCCGTGGTGGGTTTAAATTACGAAGCAGAGTAATTGGCGATCCAACCTTCAATTGTAAATGGTGCGGTGGCATGCCTGACAAATCCAATGAATTTAAAAATTCAATTAGATAATTCACAGCTTCGTTGGCATCGCAAACTGCATAGATCGATTCGTATGAAACCACCTCTTCTGGTAACAACTGTTGTATCTTGAAATTTAGCCCATTGACGTCCACATTTTTTGATGCCAAAATCGCTCTTTGTGCCAGTCACTTATGATTTTTATATCGTGTGTGTACATCGGGAAATATGTGCTCGCTGAGAGTATTTTGCGACTCGATGATGGTGCAGAAG
>DWGO01000268.1:0-13477 GCA_018247635.1 Eurytides dolicaon deicoon
AAAAAATATTTAAAACATTCAAAAATGGACACTTTACACACAACAAAATAATTGCGGTTATTATTAAATGAATGGGATATCAGTTGAATGCATAATATTATCTACTATAACGCTATAAACGTAAAGTTTAATTTTCTTAAACCGCGCATGTCGTGAGAGTCAGTCTAGTTCCGTTACCGCTTCGTTCACGAGTTTCGCAGCGAAACGCACGGAACATGGGATATATGAACACATGACAGAAGACATGAACGATTGAGATCTTTAAAAACGAATGAACGAGTCGGTCTCGAGAGATCGAGTTTCGGTCATTTGAGTTCAATCATGACCGACACAGTACTACCTTCAATTAAGTTACGTGAATGCGAAATTCGACTTGAGCGATGAAATCGCTACGATTCTATTCAAGTATTTTGTTACGTGAATTGGGCCACAGTTTTAGTTTGCTTTGTGATACGTTTTATAAAATTTTACACTTCGTATCACTCATGCGTTATTTACGATTTCCCCTATCAATATCAAATTATCTAGATAATAGTCACCTTCCATTTTTTACAATGTACAATATGAATTAACAATAACTTTAATAATAAAAAAGAAAACGTATAAAACAAACGCGTAAATATACGAAACAATATTATGTACAATAATTCTTATTATGTAATAAGGACTCTTGCAGAGTCCGACTGGGGAGGTACCACTGCATTGCCAGACATTCTGCCGCTAAGCAGTAATGTGTAAACATTACTGTGTTCCGGTTTGAAGGGCAATGATGCCAGAACAATGACAGGGCAAAGAGATAGACCATCTAATGTTTCTGGGTGACGAGCGCCACACATAGCCTAACACGTTCTATGTGGTACTGTGTTTTTATGGGCAGGCGTGACGCTTACCATCGCCTGCTCGTCTCGTCACTTTATCACGTAAAAAAAAAATAACAGTCGGGTTCAATTTATTATAAGCAATATATTCGAGCAACCTGAATTCAAATCGCATGCCGGCACCACTTAATTTATTTGTAATTATAACTTTATAACTCCCTGTACAGACTCCTCTGTGAAGGGAGTATAAGGTTATAATTACAAATAAACTAGTGCACTGGCTTGTGCCGAGCAGTGGTAAATATATCATACTTAATTTTTAAAAGGCCTGGGAAGTGACTTGGATCTAAAAGTAACTTAGACTAAAAGCATATTATAGCGCAGTTTTTTTTTCAATTTTTGTGAGTGTTGTATTTCTTTTCTTTTGTTATATTGTTAATGTTTACATTTTGCTAGTCCACGAGATCGCAAGGTTAAGTGTTGGTAACACTGATAATTACTAAAAAATCACATTGATATTTTATCTCAGTAATAGTGGGAGAATTCATTAATATCATTTCATTCATTAATTCATCAATTTTTGCTTCAGTGATTTTCTTTGACTGAAATTTCCTGGGAATAAATTATAAATATATATACGGTAAATGTAAAAGCATTGTAGTTGGTTTGTAAGCTTGTACATTTTTCCAAGTAGAATCGAAGTAACGAGTCGATATTAGTGTAGTAATATTTTTGTATAACTATAGTTTGTATGTAATGTGTCGAGAATCTGAAAATTGTCTAAAAAATCCGATATTGAAATGCTTGCGTATTTCACTTTCTTGTACTTGATATTATTTGGTTTAAAACTCGGTATATTGAGCATATAGATATGAATATATAAAACGAGACGTCGAAAGATGGATCACAACATTTTGAAGCAGCAACAGCAATACACGTAGCGGCCCCAATAAAGCGCCAGTTCATACGGTAGGTGCCTCGTAATGGGCATAAAAAGCGGGCATCCATCCCCGTCGTCGTATTACCTAGGCTTTATTACATTCCTCTCAATATATCCCTCCGGCTTTTTGTAAACGACCGTTATGCGTCCAGTTCTGAGCGTAATAACTTTTTTTTTATCATGAGACGCGTGCGAGATGTGCTTATAATTTGAATAGAGATAGTTTGTATACAACATAATCGCCTTTGTACATTAATTTGTGCGGAAGATTAAATAAATAAATAAATAAAATAATCTTTGTCTTAAGATATGTTTTAGTATTGATTTTGGAACACCAAACTTGATATAATTTACGGACAATCTTGATGGTTTATAACAATTGTAGCTATATAAAATTCTTGGCCTCACTTAAAATTTAAGTGACGGAATAGAGAACACTTTACTTTCTGACGTTAGCACTATAGTGTCGTCTGTATTAAGACTTTCCATGATATTAGGACGTAGCCTAATTAATCTATTTCCAAAGAAGAATAGATGGTATAGGCAAAGAATTACTAGAAGATAGAGATATGTGACAATATGATTGAAAATGTGCGCCTGAAATTGTAAACACAATGCCACACAGAGCATGATCAGCACCGCTCTACGGTGATCATCCAGAGATGTAAGGTGTTGTTTCCCTATGCCGAGTAATGCAATACAATTGCCTTTTCAACCTGAACACAGTAGTGCTTACACAACACTGTTTGGTGTACAACAACAGACATTTTTTTAAAATTATATATAGTGACGAGACGAGCAAGTCATGCGCCTGGTGGTAAGCGTCACGCCTGCCCATAACAACAGTACCATACAGAGCGAGTTTGACACTGTGCTGCGCTCTTCACCCAGAGATATTAGACTATCTCTTTGCCCTGTAATTGCGCTGGCATCATTGCCCTTCCAACCGGAACACAGTAGTGGTTATACACTACTGCTTGGCGGCAGAATATCAGGCAATGCAGTGGTACCGCACTAACCAGACTCTGCAAGAGGCCTACCACTTATAAAAATTTAATAGTACCACCACAGGCAAACTTTGGAAAAGAGTTCTACCGAAAAAACAAGATCTATGTACCACTATACCAATTTACGTGATAATTTATTCGTACGTCATTCGCAACTTCCCACGGGCTCGATGTCGAGCAAAATAAACAGTTTCAAAAAAAAAAAAAACTAAACACCGGTGCGCAAATGGAGCGGCACTAATGCGCGCGATTCACGACTCGGTGAGTTTCCTGCGCGTAAAAATACAAGATAATAATTAGCGACGTACACTAACATGTGGGTCACAAGGTTAACGGGGGTGTTTACAATCAGCTGTTTCCGTGACGTCCGACGTTCCCTCATTAATTGTGACAGGGGAATATGTTGAGACGCGTCCAGTAAGCGGGTACGTCGTAACGTTAAATATATAGTATCCGCCTCTTTGATGCCGCGCCGCATAGGTACCACAGCATATATACTATTTTTCACAACAAATTATTTCTGTCGTTATTAATGTGGTAGTCTTATGACAATTTGTACACCGGTACGCGCGCCTCCGTAGATTATACAAGATTCCTGTTTCAAACGATCTTTGAAGCTATTTAGATCGTGAAGAAATATTGTTTTTAGAGGTGACATAAAATTAACATTTAATGGAATCGAGTAACACATATATTTTTGGCACAGATGGCGTGATATTCCATACGTATTTAATAATTGAAAAATTGTAACCCAATAGCCTAGATTAAATATGATATATTAGGACGTTACACATCGTAGTCTGTCCTGTAGACATGAACGTTTTATATTTTGAAAACGATTGGGAACGAAAAAGTGAATTAAAGCGCAATAACATCAGTAAATTTATTTTATTCAATATCATCTTATATAGTACATAAATTGCGAGTAGTGGCTATTTATCCGGGATAAAGGTGGTTCCAGGGGATTCCGTCCTAACTTTTTCGCATAATTTTTTCCGCCTAACGTTATACGATGTACGATGTGATTGAGATAAATGTGAATATAATGAACTTAAATTTATCAACGCATCAAGTTATACATTTTACTTAGGCGTTCAATGTAGAAGTAAGACGATACGATACACATCTCTAAGTGAGCATCCCGAGGACAAACGATCACATCACTTAGTCCCTGTACCCGGCAGCCGCGATGAACACTAATTGCTGCGTATAATAAAGCAATGATCACAAAATCCCCGCAGTGAGTGGCCGCTAATGTGTCCCGCATTAATTCTACGACGCATCAGCGGCGGAGGCGGCTCCGGCCCTGTGAAGAAAAAGAAAAACGTCCCCTATTAAAAAAATAATTAAGCCGCTTTATTGAAAGTCATCTCTTTTGCAGACACCATCTGGTTTAGAACCACTGCAATTCCAGTTAATCCAATTAATATGTGCCCTATTAAAAATGCAACAATTTAAACTGTTTAAATGAAAGTCATCTCTTTAGAAGTGTATGCCTGAGGTGTATAAAGTTCACTTTACTAGTTATTCTACCGCTAAGCAGTAATGTTAAAGTACTGGTTTAAAGGGAAAAAAGTTCTCCCAATTATAAAGTATTTTATATTTACACTATATATTGTCATTCATACAACATTAAAATTACCTAACCTTACAGACGTTGTATTGCAGTTTTCGATAGATATCTCAAGAACAACTGAACAGGTGGAGAGACAATATGTTTTAAAATACATAAAAGGAGTAAGTCCATTAATAGGAATTTGTTTGCTGTCCGTTTTATAATTTTAAGGTTACGAACACACCGATGACTCTTTCGACCTTTTTAAGTTTTATATATTTAGATAGATGATTTAGGCCGAACTATTTGTATCGTAGTTACTTTAAAACAAGAGAACTGGGAATGTTAATAAAACCTATGTCTGTATAGGTGTTTCATTAACTGAAAAACTTGAAAGACATTATGTCACAAATGGTGCAATAGTGAAGATTGAAATATTACCGATAGTATAAGAACAAAATCAGCCGCGATAGCTGATAAGTTAGTAAAACGAAAACCGTAGATAGAAAAACCAATTAATGTACACTAATTGGAAAAATCAACCGCTCTACAGTCGAATAGATCGGTGGAGTTTTCTCTAAGCCGTGTTTACACCGACACTCGAGGCGGGCGCTCCCCATTCTACACCAGAGGTCGACACTTTAAACTGGACGGAGGTGCAGTTTATGGGTCAGCGCGACTCTCGAGCTGGCAAACATTTTAACTGAGCAAACATCGGGTGACCCGCAAACAGTGGGGCGGGCTTAGGCGGCGCCGCCACCGCTCTCCGCAAACACCACCTGTCTAAAGGGTTCCAGATTCGATTTCTAATGTCCCCCGTGTCCGGTAAACGCTTTTTTATTGATTACATTTTCGGATGAGACTATTTATTTTTTCTTGAAGTGAATCGTTCGGTATTTAGAACTATTTTACGAGATAAAATAACGAGACGATCAGTCGTGCGACTGATGGTAAGTGTTGCACCTGCTCATAAAACACAGTAGCACACAAAGCGTGCTTGAATGTGTGCTGCGCTCGTCACTCAGAAATATAAGATGGTCTATGTCTTTGCCCTGTAATGACGCTGTCGTCATTGCCCTTCAAACCGAAACACAGCAGTGCCTACACACTACTACTTGGCAGCAGAATATCTGGCAATGCAGTTGGTACCGCTTCAGTCGTACTCTGCAAGACTCCTAACATTTATAGACTGAGGAATTTAGAAACTTTGTGTGAAGTTACATATTATTATGCTATGATCTTTGTAGCTGCACCGTGACACGTGTATTTGTTATTTGATATAATCTGAAGTATTTGTTATATATACTTATAGAAAAATATTTGTACACTAATATTGTATGTAAGTAAGCAGTAAGGATTATTATTAATTTATTTATTTAGTTTTCATCGGCGCTACAGTGAAAGTGATAAAATGGTAGAATCCTTTTGCAGTACCCAGGGGTGGTACCACAGCATTACGAGTAATGTGTAAGTGGTACTGTGTTCCGGTTAGACGGACAATTTTCCCAGCCTAATAATTAACATCTCACTTATCATTTCGCTGGCTTCATTGCTCTTCAAATCGGTACACAGCAGAGATAGATATCTGTCAATGCTATCGTACCACCCCAGCCGGACTCTGAAAGAGTCCTACCAATTATAAAAGTGTATTGATACATATTCCGTTTTGGTTATAAGACATGGAATATTGTTAAAAGTGTTAAAAGTACAATCTTATCATAAAGTTAAAAGATGTTATTAAGTTTTTAATTTCGTTTTTCCTTTTAATTCTCTAATTGCATATACTGAGAACAAAAATTTTATAGAATAAAAATAAAAATTGTTTGTAAAGTTATGTCTTTCTATCAGATACGAAAGTTTATAACCGTATAGCTGTCTATAACTAAAACTTTTATAAGAAAATGTCCGTGCGCTGGAAAGTGTCCAAACCTTTAATTTGCTTCCCCCTATCAATGGTAATTTTTCCAAGACAATCATCAAAAATAGCACAGCGTTTGCGTCATTCAATAATCATTATTAACGACATATATATGTATTGAGTATGTTTTACGTATTGGCGCCAAAGAATACAACTTTTGATAGCCATCTCGAGCTTTATTCTATCACCCACAATCTTGGTTTTACCTACATACGAACTTAATTAAAATAATAATAAAATTATCTTTTTTTTTCGAGATAAAGTGACGATACGAGCAAGTCGTGCACCTGATGGTAAGCGTCACGCCTACCCATAAAAACCACAGTTCCACAGAGAGTGTGTTTGGCTTTGTGCTGCGCTCATCACCCAGAGACATTAGATGGTCTATCTCTTTGCCCTTAAACTTCGCTGGCATCATTGCCCTTCAAATCGGAACACAGTTGTTCTTACATACTAATGCTTGGCGGCAGAATGTCTGGCAAAGCAGTGGTACCACGCCAGTCGGACTCTACAAGAGTGCTACCACTTATATATATGATATCATGAGCAGACGATAACACAAATTAAAAGATATTTGAGGTGGAAAATAAGTTAAGTCTTGGGACTTATTTGTAATTGTATTTTGACACAAGCGGTAGCGATTTGAAAGAAATAGCTGAAGAATCCTTGTTACATGTCAAGGATTCTTCATCGCCTTGAAATTAAGTGTCCGATTAGCAATAGAAGGATTTAAGTAGCGATAAAATCTACAATCCTTTGAAGATTGAGTAGATACTAAAAAAATCAGACTGATTTGTTATTACCATTGACTATCACTATCTACCTACCGAGGTAGATAATAGTTAGATTGCAAAGGACAATTTAATTCAAATGTATTACATCAAATTATCTTTAAACGACCGTCTTCTTAAGACAACAAACGAAGACGAAACTATCCGCTCGTTTTCTTCCGGTATCTATATTTTTATATAAAATTATCTTACTGGAATAATATCGTATCACATCTCAAATAAGATGGTTAGTTAGTAAAAGAGAAATGTAATATGAACACATCTATTTAAATTATTAGCGATATTAACGTCATATAATATGAGTGTTTAAAATATTTTTTTCTATTATACTCGCTAATGAATATATAGCTGATATTGACAGATGTCTAGTCCGACAAAACGCTTGAGTGCGTTAAATAATTTAAGTTCTGCACATTCCATATATTATAAACTGTAGCTCACATTGTACTGTATACACAGATATACTTAGTATGTGTTACAGCTCTTTTACAGAGTTTGAGGGGTGGCAGCACTGTATTGCCAGTTATTAAGCTGCGAAATAGTAATTCGTAAGCACTGCTGTGTTCCGGTTTGGAGGGCAACGACGCCGGCGTAAAGGATATAGAGATGCATCAACCGAAATATCTAGGTGACGAGAGCAGCACAGCCGAATGCGTTTGGCACTTTGTTGCCCATAGGCAGTCGTATCGCATACGATCAAGCACACGATTTGCCTGTCTCGTCACTTCATGTAACAAAATGGCAAGATAGCAATCACTGTTACTTTGTGACATAGAATTTTAACTGCAAACATAGCGACTTAAACGAGTAAATGAAATATGATATTAGTATACTCAATTCTTATTGCCCTGCAATTATATTTATATTACGATACCGTTCTTTTTAATTTTCAATTAATTAAATAATGTAATTGGGAACTTATGTTAAACCAGCGACTGACTAGTTTAAGATAAGTATTTCGATTTTTGCAATCCGTTAGTATAATTGAAGTAACCATGCTCAAAGTAGCGTAACTGAATGCCACTGCAGCTACATTTTTTTTTAACGAGAGAAAATGTCAAATGTTAGCGACGCGCCCTGGACATGAAGGCGACCTGCCTAGTGCACACGACCTGAACAGTGCCATACAGAAACTGCCTCGCTCTGCGCTGCGTTCGCTAAACAGACACTTCAGATATATCTTTAAAATCACATTATACGATAGGAAGACACATCTCACTGCCGCATATCATCTCAGGGAGCAGGGTGCGATTGAAAACCAGCACTGTACAGGATACTTCATCTCATTTCAGGTTATACTGAGCCACTTCCTTTTGCCCAATGTTTTACCGACTATTTTTGTCAAAATAATAATCGTTAAAACATTGGGAAAAAATATATAGATAGATATATAGAGAATCATAATTAATATTATTATTGTTATATATCTCTATGCCCAATAATAGTGTGGCTACATTGCCCTTTCGATCGGAACAATGTAGTGCTTACATATTAGCTTTAACGGTTATAATAGCCACCCCAAGTGGACTCAGTAAAAGAGTCCTGCCACTTACAAAGTTTCAAACAAAAATCGCTCCTCCTATCAGTGTGTCCCTGCACGAAGCCGCCAAGCGTTTTACGAGCGGCTGCACAGTAAATAAGTCGGTTGCGAAGAGTTGCCGTTACGACCGCCTGCGAGGTGCAACTACGTTTGTTATTAAGTTGCCACTTTTACGTCCGCGATCCCGCTCCAAGGCGTTGCGGTGCATCCCGCAATTTTGTTGGCAATTGATACTTTATTGGCACCGTGAATCCACTCCGCGAACAAAGTAGAATATCTCCGTTCTACGACCCAACTCAATAAGCAATACGGTTGTGGATTGAGCGGTTGAAGTTATGTCAAATAGATTTTACAGTTCCTTGCTAATGTTACAATATAACCGTGTAAATGTTTGTTTGTTTCTCTTACTTTCTTTACTAAAATGAAACTATGGATTGACACGGTTTATGTGTATAGAAACAGTTTGCACGTTAAATAGAGGCATAGGCTGCTTTTGATCTTTGAAAAGATCTCTAAGGAATTAGTCTGTAGCACAATTCTGAGCACTTTTTCAACGCCTACTAATATTCATGTTGAGTAGTAGGACTCTTGAAGAGTCCGACTGGGGCGGTACGACTGCATTGCCAGATATTCTGCCAAGCAGTAGTGTGTAAGCACTGCTATGTTCAGGTTTGAAGAGCAATGATGCCAGCGAAATTACAGGGCAAAGAGATAAAAAATCTTATAACCCTGAGTGACGTGCGCAGCACAGAGCAATCTTTGTGTGACACTGTGTTGTTATGGGCAGGCGTGAAGCTTACCATCAGGCACACAACTTGGTCATCTCGTCCCTTTATCTCCTCAAAAAAAATTCTATGTTATGCCATTAAATTTGCGAGATGGCATGATCATTACTCAGTGCGGATAATAGTTTTATTTATCACAGTGCAAATGGATCTTAGACATTCGTTACACACGCCAGATTAATATTTAAACTAAAACATATACTTTTAATGATCAATTATAGTTAAATATTGTGGCATAATACCAACACCAGCAGTAATTTAAAAAACGGTATTGTTCTCTCCGAAATATTTACCTTTATTACTCATTTACGTTACTAAATATCTTGAATTTAGGCCAAGAATGGAGAAACTTTAATTAAAACCGTGATTGGTTTTAATTAAAGTTTAAATCGTTTATAGGTTTGATAAGGAAAAAGCGTTGTATTTCAAGTGGTTATTCCTTTTCTGCTCATAACTAAAACCATGCTCTTCACCACCTGCTATCAACGAATCCTCACATATTTCGATTAGCCACGCGATGGTTTCTTACCGTATGAAAGATTACGAGACTGTCCCTTATTGCTGCCCTCGCACAAGCTAAAAACAGGATGGCGTGGAGGCAGTTCGTTAGCTCTTTTGCCAAGGCTTTTCAATACCTTCAGAAATGAATAATAGGGCTAATAAGAAGAGGAAGACTCTTTTCAGAATTCTTTTGCGTAGTGGGCATAGAAAGGATATATTTCTTATCCGCTTATCTCTTATCTTAATTGGGTAACGAGAACAGCGCAATGCTAAGCAGATTTGATCTTTTACATTACAAAATACTACATGTTGTTACAGGCAAGTGTGTCACTAAGCGCCAAGCACACGACTTGCTGTTCTCGTCGGTTTGTCTACTAAACTAAAAATATTTAACCGATCTTATTAGGTTTTAAACATTACAGAAATAACACTTCTGTTAATATTATTACTTATATTTATTACCATTTCTTACATAATTTAAGAGGAAATAGAAATGTCGAAGGAGTGCCTCTTTTTATAAGTCGCCGTGGTGGCAGAAAGATAGCTAATTACTTGAGTACTATGAACGGCGCTATCTACCTAGCTAGGTAATGAGCCCGCACTCAAAGGAATGGAGTGAGGTGGCAGGCGCTGGGGGTGGTGGTGGGGGTGGGACAAACCACTCTAATTATGAAACCAACTTTGATAGAATAGTGCAGCATAGCGGCACTGTTGTGCGAACGTTTCCCTCTAAACTTTGCAGTTTGCTTAATTCATGCTATAAGAGAAAATATGCTTTATAGTAAGGGAAGAAAAATTAGGTTAAAGTGTAGTGATGGCACTAAGCAAAGTACACATCCAATCTAGAATTAAAGGTGAATATTTAACGGTGTTATTACTTGATGCCATTTTAGTTATCATGATTATTATTATACCTTTTAGCCTATTACATAAAGATGTCATTTTATTTCGGTTCCATTTTATTTTCAAAACATCGGGTATCAACTAGAAATCTACTTTAGCCTAACTGCAGGTAAAACGTGTTCATCAAGGGCTAACCATTGAATTACCGTCATTTACGTTGGTATCCATTAATGGTACATATACATAAATGTATGTATGTCGTGACCTATTAAATTAGCTTTGTAGTAAACTTAAAACTCCCCGAAACCTTTAACATTAAAGCACAACTGCGTGTAAAATCACAGCAAAAATAAAAGCAGCAAATAAAATAAAATATTAAAACAAAACCATTGTCAATGAGTAAGACTGTCGATTTATTGAGCTTACGTATTCTACAACTGAGAGTATACATATATGTAAATCGTGACCTATTTATCAAAAAAAAATCTACATTGAACCATAAATACCGCTTTTTATATGTAATGTACAATGGCTGGATTCATCGTTTATTTTTACCTATACTCAGTCTTTCAAAGAAGAGACAAAGAACATTATTTAAATTTATAAAAACACACAAACTGTTTAATTTAATGATATGTCTATTTGTATGATGTATCTTATATTATATATAGTGTCTCTATAGAATGTATTATATGTATGTGTTATTTAGTATGTGTTTTATCCAACTTACTATTAAGGTCGTTCTTAAAATTTTGCTTCTTAATATTAATTGTATACAACTACCTGTCTGCTTATTTAAATTACCTTTATCTAAATCAAATGGGTTTGCTGGTAGAGAACTCTTATCTGGGTTAAGCTCGCCATTGTACATTTATCCATAACTGTTCACTGCCTTTCCATTTTTTGTTTGTAATGTGCAGATTTCGATATTGGTGGTACGGGCGAGCCACCTCGGCGGGGCGCGGCGGGCACCTCGGCTAAATTTAGCCCACCTCAAGAAAACATCAATCGCGGCAACACATGCGCACAATAACAGCACCCCGCCCGCACCTCTGAGGCCTTCGGGCGTCAGACCCGCGCCTCGTTTGGCGGCAACTGACGTGACCGTACCTCCGTACCTGACACCTGGCGTTTCGGCCAATCAGCGCGCACCACACCTGCGCAGCTCGATAAAAGGGCGGGACGGTGGGCAAAGGGGCACCTGAGCGCACCTGCCAGGTGACGTAGGCGGTTACCAGGTGCCGCCTTCCACCTGTGCAGCTCAGGTATTGGCGGGCGTTATCTGGGTCAGCGCTCGCATTTTATATACCGCCGTGGTCGGAATCCATCCGTCGCGTGTTCGCTTTTATATATGTAATGCGTGACACGTAACACGAAGCAAGTATTGCCTTAAGTAAATCCTGCATACCTTTATATAGAATACACTTGAATGTGTGGTTTTAATAACGACTGAGTAGGCTTGTAAGATATAGTCAGTTCTTATCCATGTTTTATATGGCATCAATGACACTTGATGATTAATGGGAACAATTCGAATTAAATTACCATTTGAAATTTTAACGAATCTGTACAGTATTTTTTTTAACTTTCCTTTTTTGTATTCAACTTTATCTTATATGTCTATGCGTTTATAACGCTTACATTTGTTTTAAAAACTAATCAAAGTTAAAACTTCGCTTTGACAAAAAAAGTACGTGAAACTCCATAAAGTGTACGTAATGAGATTCCAGCCGAGAGGGCCCATCTCCAGTGTATAAGAACTAATCATTTGCAATCTAACCGAACCTGAGAGGAGACTTCACGGCAGCCATTTTTTCCACCGCCCACACTCTACCCAACCTCTGCAGTTTGTCTTCGGAGTTGCCTCGACCTGACCCCCCGTCTCCCCACCCGACACCTACTGTAATCAGGCTGCGACCCCCCTCGCTTTATATACGACCCTAGGTGTTAGAGCGGCTTTAAGCGCTCAAGGTAGATATTACGGCTACAACGGGCGTAGACGCTTTGTTTCGCAGCGCATTGTATATAATCTTTATGTACTCGGAACAGCCCAGTGGTAATAGTTAAATGTCGTACTGTGACTTCAAATATAAACACTGTAACACAAAGCTTATTAAAATATGTATTTGTAAAGGATGTTGATTATTTCGTCGAGAGCCGTAAATTTAGATCCCACTAGAAAGTATTGATATAAATGTCATATATACTCGATTGTCTATACATCCCATGAAAATTTATTTCAAACCTTCCGTCCCGGCAACAAGAATTCTATGAAGTATTTAAAATGTCGAGACTTTTAATTCAAATAAAACGCAAGAAAATCATTAAAATCGTTTCATTTCATAATGATAAATAGACGAATACATTGCAATAAAATTTAATGTGCCTATGAAGCCGAGTTTAAAAAGTAAGATTTTAAACATATTGGAAGTTTTCCGTTTTCTCAATAATTATTTTGATTTTAAAGCTTTTATCCTTCGATCATTTTAGTCAAGGATACAAAATAGCTTAGTGTGTTATGTGCATAGATTGAACTTTTCATTTATAGTGGTAGGACTCTTACAAAGTCCGACAGAGCAGTACCATTGTATTGCCAGATATTCTGCCGCGAAGCAGTAATGCGAAAGCAGTACTGTGTTCCGGTTTGAAGGGCAATGATGCCAGCGAAATTACAGGACAAAGAGATAGACCATCTTATATCTCTGGGTGACGAGCACAGCACAGAGCCAAGCACGATATGTGTGTTACTTTGTTGTTATGGGCAGGCGTGACACTTACC
>DWGO01000269.1:0-13465 GCA_018247635.1 Eurytides dolicaon deicoon
GAATGTCATGTTTAGAACGTCGCCAAGCAATTGCTTTGGCTAAGCCATGGCTTAGTAACGTCTATTTATCTCGGCCTTAAAGTAAAAGAATACGACAATTTCAGGGATATCGGCCTTTTGTCCTATTTTAATGTTAACGTCCCCGAGGAGTGTCTAATGAATGTACGAATTAAGAGCGCAATACGGTAGGGTTTTTCTTTTATCGGATGAGTTAAGTCGGCGGTGTTGATATTCTTAATATAATTTTCTTAATACCAACACATATATCTCCATCAGTCACACAAAGTCCGCAGACCGCTTAAACTTTTCTCTAACTTGTTGATCTTTATGAAAAATGTGGGAAACTACTATTAACTCGAAAATAAGAGATTGCCAGTCCTTATTGAGATTTACCACACAAGTGGCAATGGCTCTAACTCTGAAGGTAAGTAAAGGCAAAGATATAAATAACTGTCATCAGCTAAAATAGTAGTCAAGTTAATTAAAAAAAAACTAAGATCAGTTCCTTGTTTAAAGAAAACATCCACAATAGAAGTCAAGCTCTGGCTAATTCACTGGTTAATTGTACAAAACAAAAGAAGACGGCTATGACCTGGCTGGTTAAAGTTAAAAAAGTACGATGACTTACCCACGGATCTAATCTTGCGCAAGTCGATGAAGCTCACGCCTGACATTGTGTTGCTGCTGTATAAGAGCAAGCGCCTTACAAGAATCAGCCACGAGCCGTGCCATTCCCCGCTAACACCTTCCTAGAGACAAATGGCGACACCATATTACAGTACCGCTTAAATCGTTTTATTCCTTTCTTATAATATAAGTGGGAGGACTCTTGCTGACTCCCACTGGGGCGGTACCATTGCACTGCCGGATATCTGTACCAGATATTTTGCCGCCAAGCACTAGTGTGTAAGCACTACTGTGTTTGGGTTTGGAGGGCAATGATGCCGGCGTAATCACAGAGCAAAGTGATGAACTACATATCTTATATCTCTAAGTGACAAGCACAACACAGAGCCAAGTACACTGTGTGGCACTGTGTTGTATGGGCAGGCGTTACGCTTAACAACAGGCCAACGACCTGCTCGACTCGTCACTTTATCTCGTAAATGAAACTTCGTTGTGTAATGGTGCCGAAAGTTCTTAACGATTTAGCGCACTATTTGTTGTTTATTTTTAAAATGACGTCTATGCGACTTAGGGACCTTCAAGAAGAAAGGCTAGTCCCACCTTAAAGGCCGGCAACGCATTTGTAAGTCCCATGACGTCGCGAATTTCTATGGGCGGCGATGATCACTTACCACCAGGTGAATCGCCTGCTCGTTTGACTCCTACCCCATAAAAAATGTTTTAGCCTATGCGGCTCTACAAGCATCTAAAACTTCAACGGATCGCATTTGTTTATAAATCGCGAGTCATATAAATTGATAAGATAATACAGAGTCATATAAATTGATAGTAATTGCTGTCGACACAATGCTATTCACGCAACACCAAATAAAAAATACATATATTTATACAATGCCAAGAAATAAAGAATGGACAAGAAAGTTAAATTGGGCAGTTTTTAATATGTGTTACCAATAAAATATATAGCACTTTTAGTTTTGCTGAGCACAATTTTTTAATAATTACTGCTCAATTTTCTAATATCTGATTTACTAAATAATAAAAGAGAGAAAAATGCACAGCAATATATATGACGTACAAACAAATGACCTTTACACACAGCTTGAATTGCTTCACTTTGAAATGTAACAATAAAATTATATGTCATAGAATTGTTATCCTTAATCCCACATACCATATAAGTGGTAGGACTCTTGTAGAGTCCGACTGGGGCGGTACCACTGCGTTACCAGATATTCTGCCGCCAAGCAGTAGTGTGTTAGCACTACTGTATTCCGGTTTGAAGGGCAATGATGCCAGTGAAATTTCAAGGCAAAAAGATAGACCAACTAATATCTCTGGGTGACGAGCGCAACACCGAACCAAGCACGCTCTGTGTCGTACTGTGCTGTTAGGGGCCGGCGTGACAAAAAAATACAAATCCTAGTCCATTATGGGATAATTAAATTCCATAATAACCATATGGTAGTTGCTTTTTGAAATTACATAATATAACATCAATTGTCTCAAACAATTGTATCAAAACCAGTATCCCTAAGGGTAATACCATTTAAAAAAATACGCATATCATTAATATACAGGGAAAACAAGTAAGAAAGGAATGAGAAAAACTATCGCAACGACAATAATATTTATAAAATCATTGTTTATGTGTAGATGTGTTCCAATCAGATAATGGAGAAATGTTAACAGGCAAGAGCAAGTACTAATGAATTTTGAAGTACGCAGTGTCACCTCGTATTTTCGTATTTCAACCGTTAATTGTTTACTGAAGTCCAATTGACTGCATAAAAATTATAATCGCAAGAGATACAATGTAACTAAGATCTAGAGCAGCGAAATAGTATACAAAATCAATTTATCATTATTTAAAATAAATTCATAATCCACAGACACTTCATTGCATCCATTTCATAATATAAAAAAGAATTAATAGATATAATTTTATTACCTAATATCAATTCTTAGTTTGTAGTCCATCTCATTTAGTTTAACAAAGAAATATATTAATTTTACTAACGATTTATCTTATTAGGAGTAAGAAATCTAACAAACCAATTTCATAGCTTTATGTGGAAAAGATCTATGATTTGAATAGCAACGAAAATTTATGTAAACATTGTACAAGTATTACTACAGAACTGTGTACGCATAGCCCACTAAAATAAAAAATAACCTATAAGAAATTAGTATTACTCATACTCAGTTGCACACATGTCATATTTTTTTTTAATTTCCTAATATCTTTTTTTTTATTTAACAAAGTTTTTTGGTAAATTAGGTTGTTAATTAATTTAACTTAGGCTTATCTTATCAGGAGTAAGTTATCTAACAAACCAATTTCACAGTCTTGTGCGGAAAAGATTATAATATGAGTAGCTACAAAATATGTATTTCCCTACAAAACTGTACGCACAGCCCACTAAAATAAAAAAATAAATTACAAGAAATTAGTACACGAAATTAGACACTAGCACACGAAAGGAAACAGCATTTGCATAAGATGGCACAGAGAAAGGGGGCGAGAGGCATTTCAATAGCTGAGGGACAAGTGGTACACAAGTGGTAGAACTCTTGACACCATTCCGAGTGGGGAGGTACCACTGCATTGCCAGATATTCTGCTGCCAAGCAATAATGTGTAAGCACTACTGTGGTCCGGACGCCAAACACATTGTGTGGTACTGTGTTGTTATGGGCAGGCATGACGCTTACCATCAGGCGCATAGACTTGCTCCTCTCGTCTCTTTACCTCGTAAAAAAAATCATACAAGCATTCAATAAAAATAACAACATATATTAGACAGGTGTATAGATAAGGGACCAAATATTTGCACTTGTTATTTATGAGTGTGAATATTTGCAATGCTATTTCGTAGACATAGTGATTGAGAGCTGCAAAGCGAAATATAAACAATAAAAATATATAAAAACATCTATTGCAAGAGTCCTTTGTTACTAGCCAGCCTTATTAAAACAAAGCAAACAATGATGCTTTCAGATTACAATGACGTATGTATGTACATATACAAAAACCATTTGGTACATTTAGGTAGATATTAGACTATTCTTAAAATCTTACCCAGCAAAAATCCTATAGTATATAAAAACACTATAGTGTCGGGCGATTACAATGAATGTTTTGTTTTTGTTTTTTTGCATCTGACCTATAATGTTATAACTAACAATTTGTTTTCAAAATTAAACTATTATAAAGTTGAATGTCTGTATGGAACGCAAATCGGTCTAGAGAGAATGAAATTACCAAAACTTAGGTTAAACATGAAACACTTAGAAATTGCACATATGTATGTACATATATCTAAGTACATATACACAATAACGCTTTGCTGATACAAACGCAGCACATTCAGCTTCTCTGTAATAGCGGGTCACTCTGTCTATTTAATTCGTAGGATATCATGGCGATTACAAACCGCAACTGCCATTGATAATTAATTACAATTCACAACATGGTATTCAAAATCAATGGTGTGTTATCAAACAATGAATGCGCGGTAGAAATACAACGTAATGAGTGTAATGACTAACTATTATATAAATATCTCGATTTTTTTCTCTATTATTTTATGTGATTTTTTTAAAAATTAAGTTGCGATATAAATCAGTTTCGTTATTATATCTATGTGTATATTATATTAGTGAACATTGAAATATCTTTAGAAAGGGATAAAGTAATGAGAAGATAAGGCGAATACTGTTGATAAACACTCAATGTCATGAAATTATTGTAATTTTCAGGACATGTTTATAATTACACCATGACAAATTCCATCTAAACTAAAACTTTCTGTTTTAGTTAAAAAAATCACTCATAATATGTATTTATTTTAAAATGAACTAACGATTTTTAGTAATATTAAATTATATTATTTGTGGTATATAATAGTATATAATTTATAATAATACATTAATTTATAAAGTATACATTTAAATAATAAATATTAGTCTACAGAAATAAGCCAATACACTGAAATCTTTATATTCCTTCCATATTAATATCACAAATATGTTTAATATCACTTCTGATTCATAAAATGCAGTGCTCTTTACAATTTTGGTATTTAACACCTTAATTTGTTACAGCTTTTTAAAGTAATAATAATTTTTTTCATTATACTATGAAGGCTTATGCATAATAATAAAATTTAACCAACCTTTAGATAGCACCAACCACATCGAGTAAATTCTGATGTATACTTCATTGGAAAAACAGATGTAAGGTGCTCTGCAATCTTTTGGGCCCAATTGCGTCTGTCTGATGTACTTGAACAGCTGAATACAACTTTCCGAGGGTTGCTGCGGACTCCATTCGATACAGATAGCTCAAAGCAGTATGACTCACTTGTTGCACTGTAGAGATTAGAGTTAAATTTAGAATTTAAAACAAATTCAGAAATATATATATATATGTATGTATATTTATTATATACAATTTCTTTACCTGCATGAAAGAGGTAGAACTATTTGCATAGAATTTATGCTGTCTAAAGTATATGCTTCTTTAAGAATAGAATTATTAGGATCTGTATAGCAAAGCAATTTTTGATCAGAAAGTACACAAAAGCGTGATTGTGAGTTTTTAAATAAATCTTCAACTCCTGAAACAATCTTGGTCAATGTTCCACAATAGTATGGCATAGTTAGATTATTAACAGGCGGCCGTTCCACTACCACAGGTTTTTGAACTAGCTGTTTAAGTGATTTTTTACCATCCAACTTCAACATGTGTGAAAATTTTTGCATTACCGAATTAGACCTTGTTTCTTCAGTTACAGTTTTGGTGTCATTCATGCAATTGTCAAACCAATTAGTACTTTTATCCTTTTCTTTATCTTTAGACAAAGCAGTTGCTTCATTCGATTCCGTAAAAAAGAGACTATCAGATCTTTCTGGAGGTGTGGGGGCGTTAAAATATTGACTTTTGCCCACATCAAAATTATCTTCATTACTGTCTGTTGGGACAATGGTGCCATATGTATCACCAGTTGAAAAAGATTCCGACAAGAGAAATTCATTACTGACACCTTCATATTTGTTAACTGTCTTAGCAGTATTTAGAGGATCAAACTCAAAAATAGTGCTTTTGCTTGGTCCTGCAATGGTTTCATTACTTGTCTTATTACCCTCCATAATCTCCATTACACTTTCCTTTTCCTTTCGCCTTTCAGGTATGTCTGATGATGGGGAAGTACTTATTATGCTATTTTTTCTTGAAGGTTTAGGTGTATCATATGTACTGAAATTGCTGTCCATGTTATCGTTGAAATCAAATGAAACATTGCTTATACTGTCCAAATTTGAATTTGAACTACTTGATAAAAGGACCAAGTCATCTAAATTACTGGAATTTAACTGTAATGATGACAGGTTGTTGTTTTGTAAACTATCATTCTCATTTTTATATTTTGTAATTTCTATCAATGGTGAATAAAATTGAATACTATCAAATAAGTTAATATCTAGCATTGGCATCGAAACACTTCTTTGAGAATGACCATCTATAGAATTCTCACTTTTTTTAGATTTTTGCAATTTTAATCCGGCAGTTCTGGTGCTTCCAATTACAGATTTAGTGAAAGTGTCTCGTACGGTTCTAGAGGTATTAATTGTTTTTTCAAGAGTCTCTTTTGCAAACTTCGATTCATCTTGAATTGATTTTTCAATTTTTTCATTAGCTGATTTTGCCGAACTACTTGCTTTTGATGACATGTCTTTAGTTATTTGCTTGGGGATTGCGCCTAAGGACCGTATTATAACTGCGGTGTTATCGTTAGGTACTTTTGTTCGAGGTAAGGGTACTGGTTGTTCCACGTGTTCGCCATTTTGGCTTAAGAATGCACTCCGAGGTTTTGGCACGGGCGGCGGATCCATTTGTATTGTAAATTTAAGTACAACTATATATTTTACAGTATAACACGATTGCTTTTACTTCAAATTTATGTGCATATATTTAAAACAAAGACGTCCAACACAAGTCAGTCCGTTATGAACTTTACGTTGAAATTGAAAGTGAGTCATTATAGCCATATAGAGAACTCTCGAAATAAGTTTCTTTTTAAATAAATTTCATTAGTTAAAAAAAATCAACTGTTTAAAAATTATCAATTAGGATTCATACTTTAACCAAATAATACAATATATAATGTAATAAAAGAGAAGTTTATCTAATTTTTTAAATTAATACACTCACTATATATAAATACATATTTACAATATTATCATTGCCTCTAAACAAAAGGGCCAAATATTTAATAAACCTACTCCGCGAGGCATGTTACTTAGCTGCGTTTCGCCATTGAATGGGGAAACGCAGTTTAACTTACTTAACCATGGAATACCGTAATCATGTTGGGCTTTAACCCCAACACTAGCTCCTTCCATTTATTTAAAATTGCTCGAATCGGCTTGATCCGTTGATCCTGCGAAGAGACATTTCCACTCTTTACATCTTCTACCGCCTATACCATCGGGAGTGTTCCGAGGAATTGTTCGGATTAATATTTGCTGCCTTAGTTCTGCCTTCGTAATATGTGACAAACCAACAAATACCATTCATTCTATCTGGATGGCTGGGAACATCACAGTGCATATTTCTCTGTACTTTTTTTTCACGCGCCACTATCTTGTGGAAACGATTATCCCCAGGCTATTTGCGGGCCAATACGACTTATGGGCCTTCAAGAAGAGAGCTTACTCCTTCCTAAAAGGTTGGCATCGCATTTGCAAGCCCCTTGACTATGAAAATGTCCATGGGCGACGGTGATCGCTTAATAATAAGTAAACCACTTACTCATTTGCCTTCTGCCCTATAAAAAAACCTTTGTGCGATGAACCAGCCTTCTTGTCACTAGTCACGCTAATAATTTTACGACATACATCTTTAAGAAATATTGAAATGAAGTGCAGAGATACCATGAACAAAGGTCCGCACTTATAGACTCATATTTACACCTTTGACTTACTTAAGTAGCCCCGGTTCTGATCGAATTATCTCTGAAATGTTTTTGTAAAATGTCACCGAAACGCAAATTACACCTTTATAAAACTTGCATCTCTTCCATTACGTCATATGCAAGCGTTTGTTACGCACACATTCCCAAAGCTCACTTGAAATCACTACAAGTAATACAAAATAAATTCCTTCGAATTGCAACCGGCGCCCCTTATAATGTAGGAAATGCCGGTTTCCATCGAGATCTAAAAATCCCCACACTGTCCTCATATTTCAAAGAAATCTCGATAATACACTTTGATAAAATTAAATTAAATTCCAATCCGTTGGTAAGGCCTTCGGAATTTACCTCGCACCTCCTCGGGATGCTCACCCGAGATTTCGACACCCCATAGGCGTAATAAGCGATGCCGATGACGCATTAACCCGCGCTTTAAGTTGTTTGCACATCCAAACTGCCCGCCCCTTCACGCCTCTTATCACATAACGATTACACTAAATAACACACACCCGTTACAGCGCGTCCGCCAACGTACACGAGGTCCCCGATTCGCAGCCTATACACGATATCGTCGTGTACCTGGTCCCCTTTGAATCGCTTATGTCGTGCTGCTATTGTTTTTAATACCGATTCGAACATCTGCTCGAGTGCTAGTATTGTAAATTTAAATTTCGAATGCTAGTGACCGAGTATACTCTCTCGTGATCAAAATCAATTTGACGACCAAAGTTCTTGTCCTTTTAGATTCCCTATCGACTGCGATTCAAGCTGAGGATCGATCCTCCATTCGATGGGCCCTTGAATCGCATCGTTAACAGAGGTCGAGGAGTTACAGCGGAGTGGGCGGCGTAACCGTGTCGTCGCCGTGTATACTAGCTACGTTGCTACTCCTGAGTCCATGAGCCGTCTGCTCGTGGGTCTCTTTCGACGAAGCTGTAAAAGCCGCCGGGCTAACAGCGTACAAACACAAAAAAAAATGCTTGAGCATTTATTCGTCGGACTCTTCATTTATTAGGTATACATAAAATAATAGCTAATAATAACTATAGTAGAACCATTAAACGACTTTAGCGTTAAATGACAAATGACCTAAAACATGATATGTATTATAGAATTATAAAATCAAACATCAATGATCTCAATTTCAGAACTAAATGAAATATTGTCAATGTCAACTGATCTATTGTCATCGGTTTGATGTCAAATCCTATAATAGTGTTCTCTGTTTGTTACCATAAAATATTCCGTGGCCGTATTCGTGTACAGGAAGTGCTTGTCAAATGGTGAATAAATGTCTGCAAAGCCAATAAAGATGCCGTCGGCAACGAAAGATTCGACTATATTAAAGATTGCTGTTGAAATGCTAAATGCTCCGGACAAAGTACCCCAGCTAATCGAATTCGACCAAAGTCAACCTTTATCAAGCATCATACAGCTGCTCTGCAAGCCGTGGGGTCTGCCCGATCCTGATAACTACGCCCTACAGTTTTCGGAAAGCAATAATCAAAATTATATCACGGAGAAAAATCGAAATGAAATCAAGAACGGATCAGTGTTACGATTAGAACAGTCTCCAGCGAAGACAGTTCAAGATATACTCGCAAAAATTAATTCAGGCAATGAAAATGACCAAACCACAGCACTATCAAAACTGTCTACTTTAAGCAGTGACTTGACCTTTGCCTTAGAATTTATTAACAAAAAAGGCTTGTCCCTCATTATCCACAATATTGAAAGTGGAAAGTTTAAAGGTAACTCTTTGAAATTTGCACTGATTACATTTGTTGAGTTGATGGATCATGGAAACATATCCTGGGATATACTTGAGAATCAATTCATAAATAAAGTTGCTAGTTTTGTCAGCAATCAGACAAATACTCAAGATCCGAAAATCATACAGTCATGTTTGTCAATATTGGAAAACATAGTTCTCAATAGTTCTGGAAAAAACTTGCATGTGGAAAAAGAAATAACAATCCCAAGCCTTATATCACACCTTCAAAATCCTTATCAGGATAGTATAATACAACAAAATGCTATAGCACTTATCAATGCAATATTTTCGAAGGCAGATGTTAACAAAAGAAAGGCTATTGCCGCCACACTATCTTCAAAGCAGGTTAGAAATGTCATTTATGAAAATCTCATTGGAGCTTGTGAATTCTCTAAAAATGTTACCAAAGAAGCTTTAGGAACAGAATTGGCACACCAATTGTATGTATTGCAAACATTAACTTTAGGCCTTTTAGAGCCCAAAATGAGGCAACGGGCAGAGTCTCAGGAGCAGGAATCCCAAGAAAAAATTAAGGAACTTAGAAAAATTGCTTTTGATAATGACAACAACTCACTTGAAGTGACCACGAGGCACCAGCTCAATAATTCTATGAAAGAATATAAAAAGCTTGGTTTCAAATGCGAGATTGATCCCATAAAAGATTTTAATGAAGTACCACCAGGCATATTAGCACTAGAATGTATGCTTTATTTTGCAAGAAACTATTCAGAGGATTATCGTAAAATTGTTTTGGAAAACAGCAGAGCAGTGGAGCATGAATGTCCATTCGGAAAAACTAGTATAGAGCTGGTAAAACTTTTGTGTGACATATTACACATTGGGGAACCTCCTAGTGAGCAGGGTCAAACTTACCATCCCCTCTTTTTCACACATGATCATCCATTTGAGGAACTATTTTGCATTTGTATTGCACTTTTAAACAAAACATGGAAAGAGATGAGGGCAACATCAGAAGACTTTATGAAAGTTTTGAGTGTAGTGAGGGAACAAATCAATAGAGCCCTTTCTGCATCTCCTAAGGGCTTTGATAAATTCCGTCAAAGAATAAACCAACTAACGTATGCCGAAATCACGCAAATTTGGCAGCAAGAGCGTACAAATAGGGAGGTATGGGAGTCCCATGCAAGGCCAATAGTGGAGTTAAAAGAAAAAATCACACCTGAGATAATTGAATTGATACAGCAGCAACGGTTGGGTGTACTAGTTGGCGGTACAAGGTTTAAGAAATATTCTTCAAGGGGACAAAGGATAAAAGACAAATTCTGGTTTGTTCGGTTATCACCAAACCACAAAGTTTTACATTATGGTGACTGTGATGAGAAGAGCACTCCCAGTTTGGAGGAACTGGGCAATAAGTTAGCCGTGTCTGATATTAAGTGTGTAGTTATAGGGAAAGATTGTCCACATATGAAGGATCTGAGGGGAAGAAAAGTGACACCACATTTAGCTTTCTCTTTGATTTTAAAGTCAGCAGAGGAATCTTTAGATTTTGTAGCACCTGATGAACAAATATTTGATTATTGGACTGATGGAATTAATGCCTTACTAAAAGAGAAAATGTCAAGTCGTTCCTTTGATAATGATTTGGAAACTCTTTTGTCTATGGATATAAAGGTTCGACTGCTTGATGCCGAAGGAATTGATATACCTCAAGATCCTCCTCAAATACCAGAAGAACCTGACGATTATGACTTTTATTATGACAATAATTAAACATTTTAATAATTTGCAAAGAGATAGACCATCTAATATCTCTGGGTGACAAGCGCAGCACAGACCCAAGCACACTTTGTGTGGTACTGTGTTGTTAAGAGCAGGCGTGATACTTACCATCAGGCGCACGGCTTTCTCGTCTCGTTACCTTATTTCATAAGAAAAAGCAATCTATGGATTACTCACATTTGTAGTTATACATATTTTAGTAAAAATTTGAGCTTATAGCTTATAATGTAATCATTATTTTATATTTTAATCACATAAAGTATTCCAGGATATAAGAGATCTCCATGAATGTTTCAGATTAAGTGACAATGGTGTAAAACTTTTTTATTTTGATTTGATGAGTTAACATATAAAGTGCTAGTTTTCAGTTTAGAGAAAGGCACTCATATCAAATATAAAAAGCTTTTAGTATTATAAGATAAGAAATCCATTTCTATTTAATGTTTTTAGAAAGGTAGTTATAGAAGGAATTTACCAGTACATACTGATTGATACAATTAAGTTTATTTTTATTACATTTTAACAGGTTTCTTGTTATATCAATTTTTTTATCACAAATAAGTTCTTAAAAGAAGTACAATATGTCTATGGTTTTATCAATAGCATTTAAATAATTTTTGTAGAATATCTAGAATATTATGCAATATTTAATTAATTTTAATCATTCCAAATATCCTTGTGAAAGAGAATTTTACTGTATGGCAATAATATAATTAAATTGTATAAGATGTAAGGTGACTTCAAACGATTTTTAATATCAAACTTCAGGACAATTTTTATTTTGTTTTTTTTTTATGATGAGGATCTACTTCGGATAAATATTAGATAATGTATTTAATGAAAATGAATGTATGTTATTCTTTAATCAAATGTAATTGCTTATTTAAAGTATTCATAACAAGATGTTTAACAATTTTATTATCTTCTGCTTATTTTAGACTAAATATGAACAATAGTTTTTACATATTCGCCATACCCCATGATATATTTTATATACCAAAGATCATATCTAAAGAACAAATTATATTTAATGATAATGCAATGATTAATAAATGTCTATTGCACATTAAACGTTATTTTTTTCAAACCCATAGTGTCCAAATGCTGTGGCCGACCGGGGCGGTACCACTGCTTTTCCCGATATTCTGCCGCCAAACAAAAGTGTGTAAACACTACTGTGTTCCGGTATGAAGGGCAATGATGCCAGCGTAATTGCAGGTCAAAGAGATAGACCATCCTATATCTCTAGGTGACAAGTGCAGTGCAGAGCCAAACACGCTCTGGTACTGTGTTGTTATGGGCAGGCGTGACACTTACCATCAGACGTACGACCTGTTCGTCTCGTCACTTTATCACGTAAAAAAACCTGGTAGATTTTCTAAGTGGTCTCTCGCAAAGTCCGACTGGAGCGGTACCACTGCATTGCCAGATATTCTTCCGCCAAGCAGTGAGGTGTAAGCACTACTAAGTTCCGGTTTGAAGGGCAATGTTTCTAGCACAATTACAGAGCAAAGAGATATTATATCCCTGGGTGACGAGCGCAGCACAGAGCCAAGCACGCGGTGAGGTACTGTGTTGTTATGGGCAGGCGTGACGCTTACCATCATAGTTGCTCGTCTCGTCACTTGATCTCTTAAAACAACCTGTAATTCTGTAATATATACTGTATCGCGATTACACAGCGTAAATCAACTGTGAAATACCAAAGTAAAACATAGCATGAATTATAAAGAGAAGCATAATAGTATAATTTAGTTGTTCCTTTGTTAGTTATTTTTCCACAGGGAAGGTCAATAGAGCTTAACTATTGTAGACATTGAGTTTTGTCTTTGTAGCACGTACAAGCATTAGTGTGTTCCGGTTGGAAGGGTAATATTGCTAACAGCAGTAACAGGCATAGAGACAAACCATGCTATATATCACTGAATGACGAGCACAACGCTATGTGGTAAAGATGGAACCGATATATTCGTATTCGTTAAGATATTAGTAATATTGGATGTATTTATATATCGGTAAACCGACAAACTCTGATATCCTAATATGCCATATTCACTACGGGTGACGGAGAACACTGAGCACTGACTATTCAATATGTGTCTTATACAAATATCCAAAGACTGACCTAATACTAATACCTGTGACTTATACTAATATTATTGATGATACATTGATACACGCACGATATTAGTGAGAACATCGTACGTATCGCCCAACATAGTCCTGCCAATTCTGTTAAGGTAATATTCCTTATTATTTTACTTCTTTTATTGGCCCTTTTTACATTGGCCGGATAATATAATTCGACTCCTACTTCACGGATATCACGGCATCGTGTATTAGTA
>DWGO01000270.1:0-13464 GCA_018247635.1 Eurytides dolicaon deicoon
AGTATAAATAGTAGAAATCATTATGGTTCGATAAAGATTATGAAAACTGTACACAGTTTTACAGTTAAAAAAAGCTTTACAAATTGTTGTCTCGGTTTATATTCTATAAATATTGTTATAAAATTTATTTTATAATTACTTTATACTTATCATCTTAACAACTACTGACGTAAACAATTAAAAAACAAAAAAAAACTTAGACAGTTTGATAACCTTTTCTTTTTAATTATGATAAGGAAGCGGAATATTAATAACGAATCGTGCAATACATACTTAATTTGTAGCAATTTGTTCCAACCGATTGATTTTCACATTGATTTACATATTCATAAATTAGCTCTGCGTATTAGCATATCACCATAGGTTATGACATGCTAATGTTTGTTGAACAAAAACTTAGTACTTAAGTTACTTTTAGCTATGCACCAAGCATTTCTAGAAAAGAAATAATTAACTTTTCTTTACTACAATCGTGACCGTTCCTTGGTTTTTACGTCTTGCATACAACTAACTGTGGTAGCTATGCCCAGTCGCTTTATTTTAATTCAAAACACTCGAGCAAACTGACTTAATTATTGTAATTATTAATTAACAATCTCAAAAGAATATGTGTTGTAAGAAAATCTGCATAACTAGGGAATAACAAAAAAATCTAAGTTTTCTGAAGTCAACCAATTCGTACTGGGGCTGCGTGGTTTTCGATGCTGTATGTATACAGAAGAGACCTATACCCAGCACTGGAACATATAAACAGATAATTTTTCTAAGTGGTAGGACTCTTGCAGAGTCCGTTTAGGGTTGTACCACTGAATTGCCAGTTATTCTTCCGCCAAACACTACTGCTTCCACACTACTGTGGAAGCACTACTTTGTTCCGGTTTGAAGGGCAATGTTGCCAGCGTAATTACTGAGAAAAGAGATAGACCATCTATTATCTCTGAGTGACGAGCGCAGCACAGAGCCAAGGATGCTCTGTGTGGCACAGTGTTGTTATGGGCAGGCGTGACACTTACCATGAGCCAGCGTAAAAGAAAGACAAGACTGTTAGTTATAATTAACTTTCAAATAAGATTTTGTATTTATCCCTTTTGGATTTATCCAGCTACTTTCTCGACTAGTATTCCCCGATGCTTGCTCCCAACTATACTCAAAGTTTCAAATCCAAGTTTGGCGTAAGGCACTGTCGTCTCAATGGCATTACTTCAAGTTATCTACCCGGACAGCGGCGCCGCGAGTGATGTAGTAGACAGAGCGTCAGCCTTCCATTTATCGTCCGTCTAAGGAAAATATAGGAGTTGAATTAACTACAGAATTAAAGAATATATTATTCATTGCCATAATATGTAACTATATGGACGAGTTACTCAAAGAACATACGATCCAAAACAAATAATATATACTGAATCTGTATACTTAAAAGATAATGATATATGGTTATTTTAAATTTAATTTGCATCTTTTACAATTAGAAACAATAGTTTCGTTACATAGTAAAGTCCAAATTTATGTATCACTTGTGCTTAGATCATCACTCAAGAATATGTCAAAAATACAACACAAAAATACAATAAGCATGTGTTGGTATAAAGTTAAAATAACTATAAATTATTTTTTTAGCAGGCAAAACTCCACCTTCTCTTGGTATTTTAACATGTTCAATGTTCTGGTACAATACAAAAAAATCTTATTGACAAATATCACAAATACACACTACGGGACACGGTGAGAGACGTATCAACTTGGACGTAATGTTTATTGTTTTTACAAAAACAAGAGACTCCGAATACGATACGATTTTATTTCGTACAACGTTTAGTATGAAATTTTGTAACATATTTGTATGATACAGTTTACCTTTGTTAAACAAAGTTATATGTATCAAAGCACATTTTGTAGTTTATGGTTCAAAAGCTTGGTAGTACAATCGTAAGTTATTTTTTTTTTATCGACACTTATAACAGGACAAAACGGTATTCCACTATTCTAGTAAAATAATAAAACGATCATTTAATTTGCCTTTTTGTGATACTTTGATTATAAAACTCATAAACTATAAACTACAAGCCTAACTGCAGATATAGACACGTATTTGTCATTAGAAGCACTAACGTTCATATGACCTAGACTATTTCATTTCCAAATCTAATATCAGCTCCTCCTTTCGCTCAACTAGTTTACATTCGAAGTGTGCTCTGTACTAACGGATGGCATAATACCTACGGGTGCGACGGACGCTTGTTCGCAGTTAGTTAGTTTTGCTCGAGTAACACTGTTTTATAAGTTTCAAACAATTCGTTTGATAAATCTAAAACAATGTTTACTAGAGTAAGTTAATATAATTGTGTAGGCCAAATAATATAATTGTGTAATAAGTGGTCCTTCATCAGTCGAAGAAGAGGTTTGCCACGTTGGATTTAAAAAAAATATATTATTTGAATGCTACATAAATGAGGTATACTCGGGCACACTCTTATATCTATATCTGCAACGCCTTCACTGTCAACATTCCTTAATCAACATGTATTTCCGATTTGATTTTAGGCAGCCATTATCTGGCCCTCGATCCGATAACAATCAAAATATATTTATACATATTTATACACCATTTTATACTAAAAAACTAGCTACCGAAATCAGTCAATAGTTGGCGGATATATAGTAATGTCCTTTGTCCTCATTCTGTTTACAGTTCGTTAAAATATTATAAGTATTCGTTATAAAACTGTTTAAGTAATATGTCCATAAAATAAAATAAAAAAATGATAAATAAAATGGCATTGGTTTTATAACTATTACTTTATTTTTTTACGAGAGAAAATGACGAGACGAGTAAGTCGTGCGCCTGATAGTAAGCGTCACGTCTACCCATAACAACACAGTACCCCACGAAGCGTGCTTGGCTCCGTGCTGCGCACATCACCCAGATATATTAGATCGTCTATCTCTTTGCCCTGTAATTTGGCTGGCATCATTGCCCTTCAACCCGGAACACATTTGTGCTTACACACTATTGCTTGGCGACAGAATAACTGGCTATGCAGTGGTACCGCCCCAGTCGGACTCTGCAAGAGTCCTACCACTTAAACAAACACATATGTACATCAATTTCACACAGACAAACGCACGGGTCCGGAACAATAATCTATTGGTTATACAAATACTTCATTCAGATTGAAATCAAACCTGCATCAACTTGAAAGGATGTAGAAGGATATTAGAAATATTAATGACAAAAAAATTATAGTTTTTAAAAGATAAAGGCGTTTTAAAAGTGGAAGCTACGAAGAAAAGCCTCGGAATTAAATTTAAACCTGTCATGAACAGTGAATATAGAATTCTGAGTTTTCTCATAACTACTACTTTGATTAAGTAACTGTTAACAAGGAACTACTTACATGATTGCTATTAATAACGTTATTCTATTTAGTCTTCCAAATGGAACTGGAGTCGTGATACATTAGATTAGACAATTGTAAGCCGTTGCATTATTGTTTACTGTTAACACCTACGCTATTGTCTGTCAAACTAACGTGGCCACAATAGTATTATTTAGATGTCTGCCCTTACAATTGACGCAACTATGTTTTCAATTGATTGCAGAGCCAAAGGGGGTTTGATAACTTAGAATTGCTCATAAATTACTGAGAATATAACAGAGCAAAGAAGTTGCTTATTAGGGCTAAAGTTGGACACTAAACTGCAGACTTTCTAAGTTATATTTGCTGGATATAAATGTATACATACATTTACAATAGCGAATGTTAATAAAATAACGTTGTTTCATATTAACTGGTTTATTTTCATAAATTAGTTACTAGTTAATAACAGGGCACAAACCCACAAGCTGTCAGTCTCTTGTAAGATACATTTTCGCTTTTTATCGAATGTAAGATTTCAAACTCCGTCTGGTGAGATATCACTGCGTTGCCAAACAATATTGGGTAAGCATTTGCTGCATGCCGGTTTAAAGGACCATAATGCCAGCGTAATTACTGGGCACAGAGATATAACATCTTCAATTTCTGGGCACGAGCGCAGCGCAGAGCAGAGCCAAGCAGGTTGTGTGTCACACTGTGTTGTTATATGCGTTTACCATCAGCCGAACGACTTGCTGGTCTGGTCACATTGTCCGCCAATTGTTCAAATAACAAATAAAATTATTGTTTTAATTAAACCAGTTCAATTAGTTAAAGACTTTCATTACATATCATAAATATGAAAATTCTTTATATAAATGAATATACTACCACGAATAATATTTCATACACTAATAGGTAACTGTAGTCGCAATTGAACTAAATAATGTGTTAGTCCTTGAATGTATCTGGTACTACAAACAATCGTTGAACCCAATAAACATTACTAACTGAGTTTGGCGCCAGCGTCGAGAGAAAACCATTAACGTTCCAATTTGAATATCGCTTCGTACTCCCGGCTACTGCTCTAGTGATGTAAGTATAATAGTTAGTAATCGCATCATAACAAAGGGCGATTTAATATCACTAATCCTTTAACCTAAGTCGAAAACTCCAATAACGATAAAATTTGAAATTGCAAAACGTAAATGAGAAAGCCCTTTTCATTACGTTCCCACAATAAATTAAACACGCTAGTGTGTGCATTATTATCTGGTAGAGGATTCCGCTATTTACATCGACAATACCACTTGAAGTGAGAGCAACACTAACGTAAGTACAATTCATATTGCATGTCCAGTACTGCACCGCCCACGGCGAGCTGGCTCCGCGATGGTTCAAATGCTACTTGGTTTCTAAGAAAATAGTCTTAAATCCAAGAATATTTTTACGACTCTGTGAGGCTTAATAGTATAAGAATAAGTGTGAGTTTTGCTCACAGATACTGACAAATAATTACCTTTCAGCCTCTTACCATTGTCTTTACAGCACAGCACAAAAATATAAAACAATTGCATAAGTATCAAGACAGACGGACCCTGACTCTCCTTAAGAGTCAGCCGCTGACCTCTAAGTAACAAGACAATGGGGCTTAATATTTGTACAAGCAAGAGGCTTCTTTTGGAATCTACAAATTCGTACCCGATCTTAGAATGTTTGAAGCAATATTATTACAAATTTTAACGGTAATCGAGATACAACATTTTGCATTCATGTTAGTGAACCCTCTACCTCTTTTATAAAAACATTTTTTGTTCACACGCTTATACTTTTCCAATACTTCGGTTATTGAGGCGGAAACGATGGCGAAAAAAAACCTATTCAGATTAAAATGCCTCGTTCGCCTTCCTTATCCCTTATAACAATATTAAAAGGGTTGTAAGAAATGAGAACATGGTTACGCTTTTAAGATGGGAATGAATAAATGGAAGAAAGACAAATATTGCATCTCATAAATTATTGAAAGAACCTTTTAACAATTTATTATTATGTTTTATGTACAATAATAACTTCTTCAAATTGTACAAAAATTAATAATTAATCCACGGGAACGTGTTAACAGAAAAGATATTTGGCTTATTGGTTCGTAATCGCTGAATTTTGAAAATAAATTATAGCTTTCTTTACAATGATTTCTTTCTTACGCGAATATTGTTATAAATCCTATTCAGGATTTTTTTTTTATTTTAAAACTTTGCATCCTTTATACTATATGCTAACTGCATCTATATACGTCAGTTTTAAAGTCGGAGGTTGTGGGTTCGAATCACGCGAAGGGCAATTAATTTGTGTTATTGTTTATTAGTTGGTTTGGACAATACGGGCTGATCACCAGATTTTCTTTAAAAATAAGATAATTTATGCGTCAGATAGGGGTGTAAAAAGTTGGTCCCGACTACATGTTGATGAGGTCAGTTTAATGTCTTCGTCTCTACATCATGTCATGAGTGCACCTGTGTCTGCATATACACTTGGGCACTATAATATGTCCCGAGAGGACATTATTATTCGTTATAGCGTATTGATCCTTAAGAAAAAAAATATTTTGTTCTGCAAGACTACTAGTTCTGTGCAGATAAACCCGCTTCGTAATTGAAACGATATCATTTAGACATTTTTATTACGTTTAGATGAGATGATAGGCGTGAAGGGAAATTTAAATAATAGGTACTATTGCGTTGAAGTTAGTATGGGAGCACAAGTTTTAACATAACATATTAACACGGCTACAAGGGTAAGTTGATTATATTACATTTACGATTTATACAGGTTAATTAGTTATTCGTGCACAAGTCAAAAACACAAGCGTTCTCAAGCGGTATTATAAAGATTCTAACAATTCGCACACATAATTTATAACATATCTGTCCGCTGAAAACCTTAGAGAGTCTCTATGTGTTTGAATTATTATAATGTAACTCGGACAGCACCCCGAAGGTACGCCGTGAATTATTAACATCTAAGCCGTGTCCGGGGTCCAAGTCTCGGTCCATTAACAGACTCCCGTCCGCGTCGCGTGACTCTTCACATTTGTAAACTTCAACATACCAACCATCCACCCGATAACACGAACAAGGGACCAGAGTCGCAGTACATTCGTTACGTCTAATTAAAACATTGTCTACTAGACCCATTTAGATTAAATTAGCCGAGCAAATAAATCGAACGGTCACGATTCATAGAAACAGCCGGTCAAGCAATCGATGCTAAGTACGATAACACCGGTATCTTGTTTCGCGGAAATTCGGTGAACGATGAAGGGATTCGATAACTTTTGTTTGCCAACCCTAAATAGTTCGGGAGTAATGTTTATTATATACCCTCGTAGTTCAGTCAAGTAGAATTTGGAGTTTCCGATATTTTGAGATAGAAATATATTGACTCCAAACATTAGTAGCTGGAAAACAACACGGAGAAAAGATATTTTATATGTTGCTATTGTTTGGCAAGTTTTACGCCAACGCAACATAGATGAGCTATGTGTACAGAGCTCTTGGTACATCCACTGAAACAAATAGAGTGATGGATTACTTCACATCGCAAAAATATGGCTAAAGATATTTTTACACCCTCAGGGAAGTAGACTTTCTTGATTCTTTTAGAATACTTTCATAAAAGCTTGTACAAATTTTGACATCTCTTTTAAACTAATATTTTATTGAAAATATTCTGGATCATTTATTGATAAATTCATTTATTGGTTAATCTTTATTCTATGAAAATAAAGAATTAAGCCGCCAGTACAACTCTATTATCAATAAAAATTCCCTTTTCTTCACAGTATTATGTACAATCTTCGATAGAAATTTTACAATAACATAATAGAATACGCGTCTGTTTGAATTTTTTACGTCTTGAATAATATTTTTTTAGATACGTAATTTGTTATTGACAAAAACATTACTTTAAAACAACATTGCCAATAAAATCAGTACAACAGTTAGCACAACCAATTTTTTACTGACTTCTTATAATCTATCTGGCTTGCTATCTTCTAACTAGTCTATGCTTCTAAGAAATTTAGAAGCTCCTTAAGAAGATACTAATTTAAGACTTAAAGGTTAACTTAATATGACGACCATCCTATATCCATCCCTGCAATAACCTGCTATCAAGCTAAGGATTCCAAGGATTCTCACGAACTTGCCGTCGTGTTTTAAAAAGCTACGACTACCGGAGAAAAGTGATAAAAAGTTTTGTACCGTATTTTTATAGCTATCCTAAAGCAAAGAAATGAATTCAACTCGAGTGAAGCCGCTGATACTTCATAGTAAACTATACTAATTAATTTTTATAATATTACATTTTTCGAAAAGAAAATGGTTACTTCCTCTGCTGATTCATACGAGTACTGAATTACTTAAAGTAATAAAGAAGAAAAATAAATAATAGAAATTGTTATAAAATATTAAAAATATGTGTTGTTGAACTTATTACTAACTTACTAAATTATTACAAAGATATTTAAAAAAAATCTCAATATATATGTATGTGGCCATTAATTAGTAGATGCCAAAAACGAAAAATTGATGAGTCTCAATATCACTTTACGATTAAACTCCCCGAGGTTGATGAAATGAAACAAAGATTGAGCTTTGTTCAAGTAAACTTTTATAGGCACTTCTGAATCGTCGGTAAAGTCAGACCGTGAGGAAGCTACCACCGGCTCGGAAAGCATTTCTGCTAAGAAAAGACGTCAAGAAACTCAACAATCTCTTTTGAAAATCAGAAATATTGCGATATAAGTATATGTTATAACGACTAATACCGTAGTGGTACCACCCCAGGCGAATTTTGCAAGAGTCCTACCACTTTTAAAAAATAAAAATGAAGTTTTATTCGTCGTAGCAATTATAGCGGCAAGATAACCCTTCAAACCGGAACATAGCAGTGCTTACGCATTACTGTTTGGCGGTTGATTAACTGGCAATCTAGTGGAATTACCCCGGATGAACTCTGCAAAAGGATCCTACCACTAGTGAAGTGAATTTGATAGATTATTTAAAATTTCGTTGTATTACGATTTTTAAGATATGTATTATAATGCATCAAGTTCTTCAAGCCCTATATGAATATAATTTTATGCTTACATAGCAAATCCTTGTAATTAATGAAGCTTCACATTACTTAAAACACTGCAATGTTTCAACAATGATGTTGTTTATAAACTTAACTAATATTATTCAATATTTCACTTATGCTAAAATGCATAACCGGCCAAAGCAATTGATCGTAAATACCACAAAAATAAGGTAGCAATAACGATAACCGGTTAACCACAACCGTAAACGACATAATCGTTCCGGCACTCGTTTGAGGCTTTCAACGGAAGCCCCTCTTCGATGCAAAGCAACTTCCAAAGGAATTTTTAAAGATTTAATAACATCATCCTATCTTTATATGACACCATACGCACCAGTCCTTGCTGTAATGACACTGTAAAAATGCACATAAATTCTGAAGTGCCGTAATGTAAGGCGCTATAAATATTACGCTAAAGTGGTGATTTACCCGACTGGACTGGTTCAGTTATAAAAAGTAAACGGTAATGGGCAGTTTCTCACTAAACTCCTCCTAAGTGGTCTCTACTAATGTGACATAAATGTTGAACGATGAATAAATTTTATTTTTATTTAGACATGATGAAGATCGGTGTTTTAACAATCGTCAATGAACATTTGCGTGCAATTCATTCTTAAATAATATCTGTTATAGTAGTGGTTCATTGTTATGCATTACTTTTCATTTGAATTGTTTTATCCTGGGTGGATGGTATTTCAATAAACACGAGAGACGGCCGGTTGCTCATTCAAATATCTCATACATTTTTTTTACGAAATATAGTGACGAGACGAGCAAGTCGCGCGCCTGATGTTTAGCGTCACCCCTGCCTATAACAACACAGTACCACGCAGAGCGTGCTTGGCTCTGTGCTGTGCTCCTCATTCAGAGGTATTAGATGGTCTATTTCTTTGCCTTGTAATTTCGCTGGCATCATTGCCTTTCAAACCGGAATAAAGTAATGCTTACAAATATGTAAGCACTACGCGGCGGCAGAATATCTAGTAATGCAGTGGTACCGCCACAGTCAGACTCTGCAAGAATCCTTCCACTTAGAATTTCAAATATTGCTACGCGATAATTACGGCTTTACTCAAATACTTTTGTTCATTTTACTTATTTTAAAACCGCCACCTAAAGTTTTGTTTTAAAAGTTTAAGCTTTAGTAGGTCGATAAAAGAATAAGGGAAAAAAGTAAGTGAACTCAATAACGTAGACAAAAATTAAAAGTAATTGGAAAGTTAAGCACAAAACGGTACAAGGTACGGCCTATTACCACTTACAGAGATTTTCTTTGTGTTTTCAAAGATAAGTGTTAGAAAGATACATATGTAAAGTATCCATCCGTGTTTACCACTATATGATTAAAAATATAAAAAACATGAACCCCATCTGCATTAACAAATCTGGGACAACCAACCAATTTCAAGCGACCCTTGTGCAGAGTTCTTCTAGGTTCGTCTTGGTACCACTGGATTGTCATTTATTCAAATTCCAACCAGTAGTGCAAAAACATTGCATTGTTCTGGTTAGGAGGGCAAAGGTGCGAGTATTATTACTGGGCGTTGATATATAACATCTAAAATCTCTGGTCTAAAATCTCCCAATAATTGCATTCGATTCATTTTTAATCTCCGTAAATATGACCATGTTTCTTTATTTCGTTCACGGTTTAAAAGGCTTCCCATACGTCAACGACGCTCCTTAAGAGCATTGACGACGCTTTGTTCTATTTTGCACTCTCCATCTACCCCATCTTACTTATCTCCCCACTTTAAATACCTTTGTTCTGTTAACGATAAAATAACGCTCGGCCTACAATAGCCTTCTTTTCTGTCCTCCCCACTCTTCTGATTTTATGCACTCTTCTTTCTTTATATAGCCCATACTTCTATGGAATTCTCTACCTCTCGAAATTCGGACGGCCAAAAGTCGCTATAAATTTAAAGTCAAAGCTCACGAACATTTTCCTAAATTATCGACACCTGATAGAATCATCTTCGAATTCCAAAGAATGTATTTATGTATATATAACTGTATGTATTATATTTATGTATTTATATATGTATATTGACATCTATTTATTCAGCAAACTGTTTTCGTTTTTATTTTTTGTAAAGTGCACCTACCATATTTTCTCTGGACCACCGGTTGACTGGCTGAGAATTCCTTTTGGCATTAAGTCGGCCTATGTACATTTTTTATGCAGAAGATTAAATAAATAAATAAGCGTAGCACATGGCTAAGTAAGTTTTATGCGACACTGTGTTGTTATGAGCAGTCGTGTCGCATACCACCAGGCGCATGACTTGCTCGTCTTCATTTAATATCAATCACTTCAATTAAAAAACTCAGTAATTATTTTTAAATGTTTACTGTTATACTTTTAGTTCATCATTATCTCGATTATCTGTTGAGGTTGCAAATATTAGGAAAAACTAACTCGCATTTAGTAATTGGTTAAGAGTTTTTATAACAAATTGTTGTTTGTACTTGAACTTTGAAAAAATCTTATGAAATATATATATACTCTTTGACATCAAATTAAATATGTCGTTAATGTTGAAAAGGTTTGTGAGAAAAATTAAAAATACATTGCTTGAATTCAAACTTTTACGACAAGGGGGCGGAATGGAATAACACAAGAAATATTTGGGGTGAAACGAGACGGGGTAGCGATCTAAAAGCGTATCGTTTGACGATATCTTAATGGATTCCTCGATGCTTTAGGCTACAGAATTTAAAAAGGGAACTTAATAAAAACAAGAGATTAAATGTACTTTGCTGCTTTTATAAAAAAAAAACTCTTAAAAGTTTGTAGATTCTGTTTTTGGAAAAAGTATAATGGAATAGAAGATTGTATTTTTTGGATTTTTATTAATCTATTTAGGTAATCTATATTCACAATATTTGTCATGATCAGATTACATACTAAACAATAGATTTAAAGATACATACATATAAGTAAAAATTAAAAAAATAAGTTTTCTTCCCTATTCAAGTTATTTAATGAAGATAAAAGTTAGCTGGCAGTATTAATGATCCGCTATCTGATAATTCTTTTAATGGATTTTAGACTTTTATAATTATTTATCTCAACTACATATAAACCTTGGAATGGGAACAGGATTTAAACCCGTTACTTTATTAGTCTGTGTGGGATTCATTTTAATAGTCTGGTATCGAAGCACCAAATATTTAACGAAAAAGGTTAAACGGTGAATATAAGAGTTTCCTGTGTTAGAATTATACTACAATAGAGTATTCATATATTTATCAGAGGTAAATTCTTCGTAGTAGAATACTGTAAAAAAGGACATAGATAGTTTTTAAATCATTCGGTATTATATCCGAAAATATAAATTATTATTATGGCTACTACTAAATGGGGTAATGCTAACGGGTTTATATTAGTTTATTCGTATTTTTCTTATTTCTACCAACATGATTTCGTTTTATAAATAATTATTAAGAAGCCCCCTTATCTCAGGATGGATCCAACACTACAACGTTAACTATCGAAAGTGCTTTTTTTGTCTTTAATAAATCACTCAGTCATTCATCACTCAGATTTTTATCACCCAACAAAGTTACATTTTCTCTTCCGTTCACATATAGTTAAGCCTTAAGCGATCTGACCAACTTAATGTACGGACAGAGTCTCACTGGCTATCGCTGATCTATGCCCCAAGATAAAGACTTTGAAAGGATTGCATCGATCACTGTTAATAGGCTATGTAACAAAACATTGTTACTCTCGAACAGGATTTATCCCATAGTCCTTGCTATCCATGCTCGCAACTCTAGCTGTTGTGATACAAACGGGTTTGAACAAACAATACTACACGATATACGATTGTTGGCACTGCCCGGCGCCAATTTAACTTATTGTACGAATAATCGACCTAGTCTTATCGTGGAAATTTTATCGAAGTTTCAAACACAATTGACAAAATTTTGTTTAATATTAAAATAGTCCCAAGCGCAAAAGTTGTATATAACTTAAAAGTTATATACAAAATGTTATTGCTCTTAAGCTTCTAAAGGGTTTTCAACGCAGCTGCTACCCTCAAGTTATTTTTGATATCCTCATCTCTGATAGTGATATTTACCTACCATTGGATGAATTTTCTCAAAAAAATTAATAAAAACAATTTTAAATTACTAAACTATTTCTGTCACTATTTTTTATTTCATAAAGGCTGGTTAAATGGTGAACAACAAACGTAAAATACATAAATATTCAGTTAATGGACAATAAAGGCTGTAATGCTCGCCTATAAGCTTTAGTTCTAAACAATTCAATTACTGTGCAAGTAAAGATTTTATGTTCACAGCAGCAAAGCATCGCATTATCAAACAATAAAAAATCTTTGTACTTCTTTGTATAAACTTTGTCAACATATTGGTTTTGAATATACGGACGTACTTCTAATCAACGAACACAACATTAAATTATTTTAATTATGTCAATATAAAATGTTTCACTTATAAATTTAAAAAAGAGCGACTTCAAGTGTTACGTTTGTGTCGATGTATAAAGATAATCAAAGAATATGTATAGTCTAGGAAGTTAAATAGTTATGAATAAATTTCACGTCATTGTCACATCTGGTGGATTTATTAATAACTGCGCTTGAGTCCCCGGTTTTACTATTGTAAGACAGGATAAGTACAGGATAAGTACACAGGACAGGTGTTAGAGGATAAGTACAGTAACACCATGTTACTTGAATTGAATAAGTGATAGGCGTCCATTTAGAAAAAATAACAAATTTCGGTTAAGTTAAAAGCGAAAGCGGATATTTGAGAAAATCATTTCCATTTTAGTTGTATTTATATATTTAACTGTTTCTTTAAACAGTTTTATTTACTACCAAAATCCACATTAAACCAATAAATGCCTATCCCTTTCTATATATAATAATATAAATTATAACAATAAGATCGTCCCGACCGGAGTCAGCCACAGTGGCCAATCAACAGG
>DWGO01000271.1:0-13463 GCA_018247635.1 Eurytides dolicaon deicoon
CGAGCGCAACACAGAGCCAAGTACGCTTTGTGTGGTACTGTGTTGTTATGGGCAAGTGTGACGCTTAACACCAGGCGCACGACTTGCTCGTCTCGTCACTTTATCAAGTAAAAAAAATCTACACTTCATATTCGTCGTTGAAGGTGTATACTTTTAACTACACACTGCTTTGCCAGATATTCTGCCGCCAAACAGTAGTACGTAAGCACTACTGTGTTCCGGTTTGAAGGGCAATGATACCAGTGAATTTACAGGACAAAGAGATAGACCATTTTATTTCTCTGGGCGACGAGCGCAGCACAGAACCAAGCACGCTCTGTGTTGCAGGCTCACGACTTGCTCGTCTCGTTACTATTTCCATAAAAAAAACATGTTTAAATTGGCCTGTTAGACCTGATATAAGTATGAACTTGATATAGATCCAAATATACTGAATCTCGACTTCATTTCCGTGCACCATTTCATAGGTCGACACCCCAACAGATATATTCGTGTTTTCGTTCAATTTTTTCTCACCCAAAACTATTGCAAATAGCCTCCATCGCCTCTCCATGGAGCGCAGATATCGCATCTTATTTATGTGCGATATAATTTTCCAATTTTCGTAAGCAATGTTTCGTTGTGAAAGGCATGGCGCGCGCCGCCCCGCGTCGTCCGCCGCTACACTCGCGTTAAAGCCGACGAATTGGATACCGTATCAATCTTGCATTTGAAAAGAAATAATTGGTTATTACACTAATGACTTGTTCATGCTTGTGTGTTAAGAGTTCAATAGTAAATCTTATAAAAAATCGTTAAAAATAGTTTGTTTTTTTATTGTTATTTACTATACAAACGTACACCTTTTGTCGAATGGTTACTACTGCTTAAATAGCCAAAGAGAGATGTACATACATATGTGGTAATTTCATATCTCAGCTTGAATAAAATAAAAAGGTCGAAATTTAGTATTATGATTACGAAGCACTTCAAGAGTCTTGCGTTAGGTCTTATAACTTTTACAGTTAACGAGGCGTACTTATTTATAATAAAATGAATAAGGGATTCTATAGGGAAAAATCTGTAGTGTGAGCTTTTACGAAATACCGTTATTAACAAATATATCGATTACACGTGTAGCGTAATGATTTGCACGATCACCTTGCTAACTGCTATAGCGAGCCGTAACGTGGGTTCGATCCCAATACGGTACAAAATTTTGTATGATCCACAAAGAGTTTTTCCCTGTCTAGGTGTATGTCTAAATGTTGTTCCCTGTACTATGCATGTGTCTGTTGGGAAAACTGCGACACAAACATTTATTTTTTAGCAAAGCGTTTAGAGGTGTATTTATCAATATATTTCTAATATGTTTTCCTGGATATGTTTTCTTGAAATTAAATGCTAATGAATCTTAATTCTGCTGCCTTAATTTTTTTTAACACGATAAAGTGACGAGACGAGTAAGTCAACCGCCTGATGGTGAACGTCACGCTTGCCCATTATAACATAGTACCATACAAAGTGTACTTGGCTCTGTGATTTTTCGTCACCCAGAGATATAAGATAATTTATCTCTTTGCCTTTTAATTGGACTGACATCATTGGCCTTAAGACCGGAATACAGTAGTGCTTACACACTACTGGTAATACAGTGGTACCACCCCAGACAGACTTTGCAAAAGTCCTACCACAAAAATGTTTTGCCTCCATTTAAGTGATAATATTTATACACAAAATAAAAGAGGTAAACAATAAATATCATCCAGTTTTATTCTTTGTGACATTTTAGTAACACATATGTGAAGACACTCTTAAATTAAAAAAATACACCAAATACGATCACATTAACGGGGGCGCGTATTCAAATACTGCAGAGGAAACGTCGTATCACGGGAGGAATCAAACGCCGGAAGCGGAAAGGAGCGTATTTTTCGAATTTGAATTTCGAACTCCGGCTACTTCCGTTGCGGAAACTCGAGCTTTTACGAGATGGAAGTTTTTAAACGGAACAATGGGCACCGTTTCTTAGTACGCCTGCAGTGTGGTAAAAACTGTCTGGAGGGACCAAGACGAGTAACGCATACAGTGAGTTGTTTATTCTTTTCTTTATCTTGCTCTCCCGCGAGATAAGGAGGCGTGCCGGAGATTATTGGACGTGCTGTTTGCACTGTGAAAAGCTATTTAATAAATGGCTCCATCTAAAATATACCGAGCAGTTACCTAATGTATGTACATAGGTTCTACTTTTTCTGTATGGAGGAGGTTCTTTATGGAGGAGGTTCTGGGACAACGCCAACTCCGGGACGGTCGTGCTCCGAACGGAAATCCCGTGACCCCTCATCAGAGCAGATGATGACCACCGTGGGGTTTTGGTCGGTGCGAGTCCGACATAACCCGGTAGTCCCTCAGGATGACGGGTATCCATTACGGATTTTCCCCACGAAAAAAAAAAAAAAAGGTATAGACCTATCTACGCTGGCGACATTGTTCTTCAAATCAGAATATAGTAATGCCAGCACATTACTATTTGACGGTAGAATAACTGAAAATGCATTGGACCTACCCAGATAGATCCTGCAAAAGTTCTAACACTAATGAAAATTCCCTCGGTCGAGATTGCCTGTATAGAGAATTGTCGAATGAAATTGTTTCTCAAATACGTACCAATAGTGGTCTTTTACGCGAAATAATATATAATAATTGCAAGCATAAATCATTAATGGAAAAATAAAAATAAATAATAATAACATAAATCATTAAAACGCAACGCACTGACCGCGTGGCTAAATCGACTAAAAAAATTTGATACTGGCAAATATTTAATAAAACTACCCAATCTCGTACATACTGCCCGATTGTTCAAATTAAATGTGAATATTTGAAATAAAGATAAACTAAAAAAAACTAATACACGTGAACCGGTTGCATTCTACGGTTTAACTCCGATTCAAATGTTAAATAGTTGGGCAAAACCGGTTATGATCTCGACATAGGGTACTATGTTAAGGTAAAATTACTAAATATCTTGATTTTATTCAAATATTATACCTATGACATTTAATATTTATGGTATGAAGTTTAAATTGATTTTTATTTCTTGAGTTTGTATAAATGTTTGGCGGTTGAATAACTTGCAAAGCAGTAGGCTTTGCAAGTTATTCAACCGCCAAGCAATAGTGTGTTTACACTACTATGTTCCGAAACTCACTACTACGTTACGTTTGAACGGCAATGATGCACATGTAATTACTGGGCAGAGAGATAAAACATCTTAAGTCTCTGAGTTACGAACTAGGGTTTCACAAAGCTAAGCAGGCTCTGTGAGGCATGGGATTACGGGCAGGCGTGTCGCTGACCATTAGGCGCAAAACTTGCTCGTCTTGTCACACTATCGCGCAATAAATACGCGATATAGAGAGTTAATTTTAGTGTACCTATTTAAATTATTACAAAAAATCTTAATCAATAAATCTTACAACACCCTCAATAGACATAGACATTTGCAATTTATTCAGTTCAGTTTTTAAAGTTCCTTGGTCTGATTTCGGAATGAAAAAGTTCATAGCAGTAGCAGTGAAATATCTATAGGTTAAATTTTGCGGTAAACCATGTCCAACATAAAACGAATCATCTTTTTTGGTTAACAATGGATGGGGTGTGTTGTAATATAAATACGTACAAGAAATTCAGATTAAGAAAATTTTACTTTAAATTTTTTTGTGGTTAAAAAGCTCCAAGTGATATTTTAACCAGTTTGTTAAAAAAGGTTCTTACATTATTACGCTTATAAGAATGTATTATAGGATAAAACTTTTATTAGGTAATGTAACATACGATCAATTGACTCATCACCGTCCACTAACGTTCGTAATATTTAATCGATACATCGAAGTCAAAATATTTTTATAGTATTATGATGTTTAATTAGGGTGGTCTAATTAAAATAGCCTTGCACTTCAAACGTTAAAATCTACTGCCGGTTCTAAGGGCACTGACCCAAAATCCTTTAAAAGCAAGGTTATACTTGTATTTATTCCGATCGTTCTTTAAAAGGTATAAAATTAGGTTATATATAGTTGAATACCAGAATAATCAAACTCGTACCAAATATGTTTGGGTAAAAGAACTTTATTATGAATAATACATTGGTCAATAAAATGATAATGATAAGAACAGAGTGAGTGAATTAAAAAAAACGTTTTAATATTCTGATAACGATATTAACTATATAAATATTTAACATAACCTTACTATAGTTTACATGCTAATGTCGTTCATGTAAAGACAAAGCAACGGTGATGTGCGATTACAATTTACATTCCTCTAATTTTATAGATTTTCTTTAAACACGCATAGCACACGGTCAAAAAATAACGTACTAAAATAAATTATTTAAAATATCTTATTTAAAATTTTTCTAAGACTACTATTTTTACTAAATATTACAGACACAATATTAATATGGCACGTAAATAAACCTATCAAAATTTCAGCGTACTATTTTGGCATACAATTGTAAAATACCGCACGCTTTCAGAAAGTGAATAAAAGTTGTGTGTATAATTTATTATTAAATTCGATTTGTGACAATGAACACCTGGTAGCTGAGCTACAACTTGCCAAGCGAGTTCTGCATAGTAACAAGCTGCATGCACGTCACAGTGACTCAGTGAAGTCACTCACTGTTGAGCGAATGCCTTCTGTATTACCATATGTCAAAGAAGTCACATACAAGATAGTCTATGTCTTAAAACAAGATTCAATTCAATCATTTTTAAGCCGCTGAAGATATACAAAATAAAATAGTCACTTACTGATCTAAATAAAAACTTGACTACGATTGTTCTCTTCTCTTCTTCTCACGGGACAAAAAATATTTTTTTGTAAACCCGAAGAAAAGAACACATCGCTAATGTTAAGCATCGACTGTTGAAGAAGTCTGCAGTTTGCGACCACATTTTTAATGGCCCAATTATTATATCAGGTTCGATAAAGGTCAAATCCTTGCAAAGAATCAACGATACATCCTCAGGATAATTCGTGAGGCTATTAATGTACAGCAATATCCTAAATTTAAAAGGGAAGATGATTGTATAATATGATATTGTGTAATATGTATAAATACCGTTCTACGTCGATTGGGCAAAATATAGCCAGGGTTAATTATAACATTGGGGTGTGGTAAATCATTTCAGTCCCGAGTCCTTGGAGGACTCTAAAATTTTCGAAACATCGGAAATTTAAAATCAAATATAAAGTAATAAAATCCGTAAATAATCCTTTTATTTTGCAGAAAGTATACTGCTTTCCGGATAAGTGAGAGAGGCTTATCCAGAAAGCAGTTAGTTCTCTGATTTTAGACGTTTTCCATTATTTATCGTCACTTAACGTTCGTGGCTAAACTTAGCCTGCCACCTTTGCTGCCGCCTTTGCAGTCAGTAAAGTAAAACAACTAACCGATATTAATACTGCTCGACTTGTTTATTTTATTAACTTTACTTTTGTTTTGTCTTCACAATATTTTATCTTAAAGGAGTTATCTGTGCGGGCTATTTATAATCGCAGAGCTCGAGATTCCTAGTGAGACGTGTTTGAAGAAAGTGGTATTCTGACAGTTGCTTCAATATACATGTTCTCTAATTTACTAGTTATTAGTCAAAAATTGAGTGATTGCTATTCGTAGCTACAAAATTACAGTAAATACTAGAAATAAAACAAAAGTTTCGCCTCCTAAAGGTGAACAAATTCTCCATGGGTAGGGCCCACGTATTATAGGGTACACGTATATACTCGTATGTATGTTCCACAGGATATTTTATATTTCATTTGAACGTTTTAAAACTAAAAAAGGCAAATTATTAAATCAGACCAATTACACAATACAAGAGTAATGAGACCAAAATGTGTGGAGTGAAGTTTATTGACTCGTATGCGGGATAGCTACATTGTGGCATCATTTTAAAAGATGCTGTTGAGTTTCTCGTTGAGTTGATGATTTGATTTGATTACAGAAAATATTTGTGTACATACCTAATACTTTTTTTTCGTTATAAAATGACGAGACGAGCAAGTTCTGCGCCTGATGGTAAGCGACACGCCTGCCCATAACAACACTGCGCTCGTCACCCAGAGATATAAGATGGTCAATCTCTTTGCCCTGTAATTTCGCTGACATCATTGCCCTTCAAACCGGAACACAGTACTGCTTGGCGGCAGAATATTTGGCAATGCAGTGGTACCGCCCCAGTCGAACTCTGCAAGAGTCCTACCACTTAACAAATAATTATAAAACATACAATTACAGTCGACGACATATAAATACCTTTATAATTACAAAATCTAACTGAGAATAAATTATCTAACACATATGTATTGTATCGGCAAGAATTTTTCTTGCACAATGCTTATTGTCAATATACCCGTATATAATCCTCATTGGATAACTGTTTGAAAATGAATTAATAGTGTCATTTTTTATTTCTTTTGACCATCTTGTAAGCTCATGTATAAAGGTTGAAAACTACTACCGATTTACTAATGTTAGGCTTGTAAAAAAACTGGCTAAATAAACAAAAATCTTGGTAGCTTTATTTTATTTTACCGTTTACTTTCAAATAGTTTTAGCTTAGATTCAGTAGTAGCTAGGGCAAATTAAAATACAGAGTCCTCAACATATTATTACTTAAATTTGAATTAGTACAGTTTTAATTCTTTTTTTGACTCTGCTCTTATGGTTCTTGTCAATTGCTTCTCAATGTCACGTATATTATTAAATTTATCTGTATTTATTTTAAAAGTTTTTGAGTATACGAGTTTCTGATGTTGTTCAAGTAATTTTTTTTAATAATTTTTTGGGTAAAAAATTATATTATTTGACTGTGCCAAAACCTGTTTAAAAACATGCCGATTTAATTTTCTGTTGATGCACGGAAGATGGTCAAAGCAACAACCTGACTTTTGCTTAATAATATTTGCAAAGATCTATCCTATACATCAAAGATCAGAACATTGTTGATCATGACCTCACCCAATATCAAATCACCTATAGTAGTTTGATATTGGGTGAGGCCTTGGACGATAACGGTGAAGCACTTGCGGTTTTGCGTGATGTGTCTAAGGCCTTAGGGTCTGGCACGCCGGCCTTAAAAGCCAATTTCCAGCGTATGGCTTGGCTGGTCTAATTGGTCGTATAAAGGAGATTCTGAGTGGAAGATCCCTTCGAGTTGTCATCGAGGGTTGTACATTTGAGACGATGGTAACTAATGCTCTTTATGCTGCACATTAATGTTCAGATTATGCTTGGCATATATGGGCATAACGCAGACGACAGCACAGTTGTGATTACCAACCGATCCGGACCAGTAGAGATTTAATCCAGTCCGAAAGAGTGGCCTTGATGGAACGTGTGAACCTTGCTTTGCAGGTAGTCTTCAACTGGGGCGATGCCAATTAGGCAAGGTTCTGCGAAAAGGAGCCTGTACACTTTGGCTCCTACTTTCCAGAATATAATTATTAAATATCTTGACCGCCTCCAGATTCTGGGTATGGAGATCTCCTCTACCCTCCAATTTGGGCGATTCATAGAGTCCAGAGCAGTAAGGACATTAGGTATCCTTGGCAAGGTGCGGCGGTACTTCACATCAGGAAAGCTTCTAACTCTATACAAAGCTCAAGTCCGATCTTGTGTGGAGTACTGCTGCCATATATGGTCTGGCGCTGCCGAGTATCAGCTAGCGGCTTTGGACTCTTTGGAAAAACGTGCGACGATTGATTGGCGACCTGATAGGACTAAAACTACGCTGCTAAGATTTGCGCACAGGCGCCGAGTTGCAAGTATCTCCGATTTTATAAGCTATATTTTGGAAAGCGTGCGCAGGAATTACATAAAGTAATTACCCCCTCCCCCTTTCATCATCGGACAACTGGACGCACGGCGGGCTTCTTCTTTTATGTGTCTACATGTCACGCGTTCGAATCAAAAGATTTGCTTCTTCGTTCGTAATACGTACGGAAAAGGACTGGAACAGATTTTCCGTCCGAATATAATGTGAGTGTCTTCAAAAGAAGAATAATAGTGATAGTACCACCTTAGATCATATTACCACTTACCATCAAGTGGGAGCGTGATCAAACACGATCCAGTGTCTAGATATGAAAAACCAAATCGAAATTATAAATACTGTAAAAGTTTCGAAACTTCTTGAAGTTATGAATAAACTATATATATACAATACTGTCCGTAAAATGAGAGTGGAGAATTCAATTTAATAAACAAATAATTATGTAAATCAAAATTGCATAAAATTTTAAATTTACGCAATGTAGTGCAGTTTTTATTAGGTTTGCAACTTCTACAAAATGCCATACGTTATAAGAATCGCTGACGCAATATCGGTGAATTAAACATTAGCAACTGTAAATATACTTAGCTACAATATGCGATATAGTTAATTAAAGAAATCAAAGTTTATTGCATATCCATCGAACACTAACGAAGAACTTCAGTTTATTTGTTCGCCTCGGAAGTTATTTAGAAATTAAAGAGGACTAGGACAAATTACAAGTACTCATAGCTTGATAGCGATTACGACCGTGACACAGTAATTTATTTCAGTTACAATAATTATTCCTTTTTTTTTTCAAGAACAAAACGTCAGTAAAATAAAAATCAATAATTAATTTCATGGTTGCATCAATTAACTTAAATGGTGCCTGACCTTTTCGTTTAACATAGTTATAAACTAATTGACTAAAACTTGCTCATATAATTAAAAAAAGTCCTTATTGTATGTGGTGCATGAGTTTCACGGCAAATTCTATATGTTTTAATGTTCTTCAGGCTTCATCTACAAATATTATTGAGTTTAAGTCCAACTCAAGTTTCGGTGTCTGCAAGACAGATAGAATGCTGATTTCTAGAACAATTTTATCATCTTATACTTTCTAAGTGGTAGGACTCTTTTGCAGAGTCCTACCATTTAGATATTTCCGTACCATTGCATTGCTAGTTATTCAAACGATTAACAGTAGTGCGTAAACACTGCTGTGTTCCAGTTTTAAGGGCAATGATGCCAGTGTAATTACTGGGTATAGAGATATAACATCTTTAATCTCTGGATGACGAGAACAACGCAGGTCCAAGCAGGTTTTTTGTGGCACTGTGTTGTTATGGAAAGCGTGTCGTTTACTACCAGGCGCATGACTTGCCCGAGACAGGCACTTTATCTAATAAAAAAACTGACCTTGAAGAAAATACTGTTTTTGTCGTTCCTAATGTAGGATTTGGGCGAATATGATAACGACAATAACCAAGGAAAAAAAGTTATGAAGAGTTCCTGTGACATAAGAGTTTCAACCACTGTAATATGTTCCGTGACCATAGATTCTTTTAGTGTGAGAGTCGTCCGGGATAGAAGATGGAAAAAAAACCATAGTTTAAGATACAGTTCGTAAACTCTTTTGATTTCTCAAAATTAGTATATCACATATTGAGTGTCTTTGAAAGTAAGGATCATTAAAATAATATTTTCGTTTTGATGTCATTCAAACTTAATTAAAATTTAATTATAGTTGGGCAATATCAGATTCATTTGTCTGAAAAAATACTTTTCAATAAAATAAATATAGTATGTTAAGGGAAGGATTTCCGATACTTTGTCTACGTATTGTACGTAAAATATTGTCGAGAAAAAAACATACAAAGGAAGTTTTTAAATTTAATTTCTCGTATTTTTAGGACTTATTTGAAACTCGTTTTTTTGTGTTTTACGTGATCCACATTCACGTAAGTGACTTTATTTTAAAGGTGGCGAAGTGCTACTAGCTTTTTAAGAACCAAGTTTGTTAAGAAGTTACAGAAAATAATAAATAATAACTTTTGATTTAGACAAAAAACTTGATCAAATTTTGTGCGAATTTTGGTTCATGTACGCTACTTGAAAAACTAGGCCTAGACATATTGTTTATTTTTTTTTATATCTTCATAAAATTTCACGTACAATACGTAGGCAAAGTATCGGAAATCCATCCGGTGACACATTGTATGTCTGACTTCTCAAGAATAGCGTTTTATTTTCAATAAGTGAAAAATTTTAATTCAGGTTAGATTTTACGCAACAAAATTATAAATAATAGGACTCTTACGTTAATTCCGGGATTTGAGGAGGTCCGCTCATTTAGAATTATTCCCACAAAGTTCTATATGTGTCAATGGTTACTATCTTTTAGGAGATCTCCTAATGAAATTAATAAACACAAATTTTATCTTATCAAAATATACGTTTAAATAATGCGAGAACATTGAATATGACTATCATGTTGCTCTTGAACTCGAATACTGCTTGTTCAACAATATCTTTTGTTACAGGTGGAAAATAGAAATGTGTAGATTGGTTCTGAGATTTGTGGTAAAAAAACACTTTTCTCAACAAAGATACATCCTGACAATAACTGTGCCATTTTCCTCTTGTCGAATATTTTAGTTCGACAATCTTAGTAATTATCGCTATGTTAAAGGGTTCAATCAAAGGGTAGTTAATAAAAACACCTAATTAATATTTTATAGCTCATTTCTAAAGTCATCGACTTATCTAAATTGATAATGTGTTAGAAAACAGTTTTGTTTATTTATTTATCATTCATAGATATTATTTATTATATTGTCTGCGTAACGATGGCAACATTATAGGATCGAATGTAGTTTTTATCTGTTATTTTAATATTTGGTATGAGCATGCATCATTAAAAACTTTTTGTATCCAGACATTACGTCATTCTGTTTAATGTCAACGAATACGTATCAACATTAAAAAAATAAAAAACGCCAAGGTCGTTGTCGAGTGATACTAACGTCAATAACATATGTAACAAGCTTAAGATAATATTATCAGAGAAAAAAAACATTATAGCACTAAGTGAACATCTTAAGGAATTTAGTGAGAAGTTTTTTTTAACATTTAAGCGGCAGCCATACAAATCAAATCCAGAATCAAACAAAGAAGTTATCTTTTCACTGCTGCACATAAATTTAACAATATCCTTCCATATATTTTCCAATGACAATGACATTTTTATGGAAACGACCTTGAGATGAACCCTTTACAAACGTGTTTATCTTTTTAATTTTGAAGAGGACATCAAAATTGATCTCTGGAAATTTATAATTTATTAATAACAATAATAAAGTTCCAGAATTATTACGTAAATATGATATGGAATATTTTCCTTGGTGATAGCGACCAGATTTAAATGGTTAACACGGGCTGCTCTCAAATTGTTAATAATTTTTTTCATTTATTTTAACGGAACAAACTTAGAGTATCTTAAATTGTTACAGTATTCATGTGCTTAGGATTAATTCTACAAATTGTAACCTCCTAATCAGTTGGAAGTGCCTAACTTTCTCTATTAAAATTAGAATGTTTATTTATTTAATAGCCCCGCAAATCCTAGGAATGTTCTTGTGCGAGGATTTGGTCTTTATCAAACCTAATATGTTTATTAAGTTCAAAACATAGCCATCAAGTAAATGTTACTATACTGCGCATCTGTTTTTAAATTAATATATCCTAATATATAATAATATATTAATATATAAAATAAATAAAATTATATCCTGCGATAGGACGCCTTTGCTTATTTTGCATTTTTTTCTTATATATAATTACCTTAATTGGTTGCACTAAAAGTGTACGATTACATTCATGGTTTTAAGCGATAAATATTTGTTCATGGCAACGCTCGACGCAAACCATCATTATTGCTTAAACGTACGTCAATTAAATTCACAGTTACCCTTTACTTTTTGAGTGCAAGTGTTATATTAGCTTTTTTTTAATTAAATTAATATAAAGTAATGTGATGCCATAGAGGAAATGGATATTTTTCTGTAGACTGTGTTCCGCGTAAATAAAACGTTGCGTTCGTTTGTCTTGTGTGAGTGATCTTGGTATTTATTTATTACTATTAGATTATGTGCTAGAACGATAAAACACATGTACGTATCTATGGCGTTCAAAATATACAAAACACGAATTAAAATTTTACATAAGAAATAGTTTTACTTGATATAAAACGTTGATTATACGAGGTGTACATTAAAACAAAACACGCAATCACTTAAATCTATTCCTTTTGCATCAATTTATTTCTTTTTATCTTTGTAATATTAAATCGATTGAACATTTATTATTTATTTAATAAAAATTGATACGCAATTTATAATTTTGCAGGTAAGCGTTTTAAAAGATCTGGTTTTGGGTTTGTAAAATAATTTATTTACCAACTTTTCTAGGTCAATACATATGTGTGCCTTGTGCAAGTTTTTGCTCACTTCGTTTACCGACTCGATCGCGTGAGCGTAAACATCATTTCTATGAAATTTTACAGCGCCATCTAGTGTTAACTACATTTTTTTTATATAGAAATGTAGTTTACTCTTACGCGGTCGAGGCGAAAAACGAAAGGAGCAAAAACTCGCCACTAAGCACACTGTGGGGCGTGCTAGGCGTGAAGGATAAAAAATTGTTCCGTAAATATGACATTTGTGTAAATAGAAGAAATAAATAATAAATAAGAACATCTTTAAAATTCGCATACTAATATCGAAAGATTATCACGAATTCATCTTTGGAAGTGTTGTTCTTGTGATTGAATAAACAAAATTCTAAAGTCGCAATACTTAAGCCCGAAGAACACAATCTCCACAACACGACTCTTGTTCTCTGCTATTAGGCCTTAATAAATATTTATTTTACGCTTGAAAGACATTTTCGATGTTAGGCGTACTAATGTGATAATTTAAATTCTAATGTTGCAATGATCTGGTATTGTTCTCAAAATTTTGAAAAATTAAGATTTTAATGTATGATAAAATTAAAAACATGTCATGTCACTCTCTTTGCCCAAATGCTCCTACCTTATCTTTTTCCGATTATTAAATCGCGAAACAATTATTGTGATCGAGACAGAGGACAGATAGATACTTTTTTAATACATATATGTATAAAAAAAGATGTCTTATTTTTACGTTATCGGCTTCGATATGAAATCTGCACTAAACGAATCGTAATAAACAAGTTATTACTCAGGTTAGATCAGTATTCAAGTTTCCATTGATTATTAGTCATAAATAATGAGTTCCAGCCTTAGAAGGTCGTCATGTGGAGATATCGAGTGACCAGTATTGAATACTTATCACGCAATGTTACGTGACGAATACATAGTAAGGAATGAAATCGATTCCTGTAAAACTATACTGAAACCAGAAGCGACAGGATAATACAGAGTTCTTTAATAAGATTACACAAGATATCTTGAATGTACTTCCACTTGGGCCTTTTAAAACTGATATTAAAAATATTTTGTTACAAAAAGCTTATAATAATCTTCCAGAGTTTCTGGTAGATCAAAATTTATGGAATTAAATAAATTGACTCGTGTACAGCTAATCTATTGTATCATTAAATTAATTGTAATAGTAT